>SJYX01005876.1:8279-33404 GCA_006410675.1 Oreotragus oreotragus | reverse complement strand
CCAGACAGCCATTTTGCTTTTTTGCATTTCTTTTCCATGGGGATGGTCTTGATCCCTGTCTCCTGTACAATGTCACGAACCTCATTCCATAGTTCATCAGGCACTCTATCTATCAGATCTAGGCCCTTAAATCTATTTCTCACTTCCACTGTATAATCATAAGGGATTTGATTTAGGTCATGAATGGTCTAGCGGTTTTGCCTACTTTCTTCAATTTAAGTCTGAATTTGGTAATAAGGAGTTCATGATCTGAGCCACAGTCAGCTCCTGGTCTTGTTTTTGTTGACTGTATAGAGCTTCTCCATCTTTGGCTGCATAGAATATAATCAGTCTGATTTCGGTGTTGACCACCTGGTGATGTCCATGTGTAGAGTCTTCTCTTGTGTTGCTGGAAGAGGCTGTTTGCTGTGACCAGTGCATTTTCTTATATATTCTTCTTCATATTCTTTTCTGTTGCGTTTTTATCCCAGGATATTCAGTATCGCTCCCTGTGCTGTAAGCAGGACCTTGCATGTTTGCCTCTGATAACCCCCAGCTCCCGATTTATCCTTCCGCTGCCCCATCCCCCCGGCAACCGCACGTCTGTTCCCTGTGTCTGTGAGTCTGTTCTCTTTCGGAGAGAATTTCCCTTGCATCATGTCTTAGATTCAGCGGCACTTCTTAACATGATTCACTGGCCATGATGCTGATCATGTATTTATGGCTGGAGCCAGAGCCCTTTCTCTTTGCTTTGTGATACGCCTTGTCTTTCCTCTTGGAATCCACAATTTGGAAAACAGCGCTCAGAATGGTGACTTGTCACAGTTACCCTTCTGATGACGTGGAGGAGCCGAGATTACCCCCAGGATCTTTCCGCATCTAACACTTTAACTGTATAACCGTTAGGGTTAGGGTAGGAGTTTGCAACCTTCATAGCTTTCAGCCGTTGACCTTCTGGGCCAGAATCTGTCCTGTGAGATGTAGGGTATTTGGCATCATCCCCGCCTCTACCCACTGGGTGTTGGTAGCAAACACCTCTCTTCCTGCCCTTGCAGTTGTGATGATCAGAAAAGTCTCCAGACCTTACCAAATACCCCTGACACGCAAAACTGCTCCCGTTGAGAACCCCTGGATTAGTGTAAGGGTGTGAGGCAGAGAGTCTACCTGTATTTCCTTCTCCTTTTGTGCAAACACCTCTCTTCCTGCCCTTGCAGTTGTGATGATCAGAAAAGTCTCCAGACCTTACCAAATATCCCTGACACGCAAAACTGCTCCCGTTGAGAACCCCTGGATTAGTGTAAGGGTGTGAGGCAGAGAGTCTACCTGTATTTCCTTCTCCTTTTGCCAACAGCATTTATTGTGCTAACCTAACATAGCCATGGAATGAAATGCCACCTTTATCATAGGTTGGATATCTGCATATACCCTAATTTACTCCTGACTCTCTGTTCCTTTGATCTGCTGGTTGAATTTTGTGCTAACACCATGCTGCTTTGATTACAGTAAATCTGCAGTGTGTATTAGTCCCTAGACAGGCACTCTTCTCCGGCAGGATCTTGGCAACTTTGGCGTGTTGATTTTTCCATATATCGTCTGTGGTTGTTTCCTTCAGTTCCTAGTAAACCCTGTTGAAATTGTAATTTCATTTACATACTAATCTGAGAAGAATTTCCCCCTTGTGTTTTTGAGACCATCAGTGTAAGCGTAGTTGCTCAGTCGTGTCCAGCTCTTTGCAACTCCATGGACTGTAGCAACCAGACTCCTCTGTCCATGGAATTCTCCAGGCAAGAATACTGCGGTGTGTTGCCATTCCCTTCTCCAGGGGATCTTCCCATCCTAGGGATTGAACCTGGGTCTCCCGCATTACAGGCAGATTCTTTACTGTCTGAGCCACAAGGGAAGCTCACTTTAAGACCGTGGAGTTCAGTATTATTGTCAGAAGTTAATTTCTTATTTTAGAGCTTTCTGATTATTCTGAAAGTTCTACACAGTGTAGACCAGTGGTTACCAAAGGTGGGCACCCATGTTAAAAGATAACTGAGACGTATGCTTATCTATATTGAAAACGAGGAGAGACGTTATACATTAGTAACATCAATGTTTAGCGTTCAGGTTGAAGGTAGTGCCCAGGCTGGGTGCAGGTCTCAGGGGGGCCCTCTCCTCACAAAGCAGGTTGAAGTTTCCTGGAGGGGCCCAGGTTCAGGGAGCTGTTTCAACTGAGAACCCAGAAAAGGGGATATGTGGATTCTTTTTTGTAGTTTTAACTGAGTTAGCTCTCATGACATATACACATGGTTAAAAAATTCCTGTTAAGTGATTGCTGATTGAGGCGAATACAGAATACCAGTAATGTAAATGTTAAATTCTCATTCACACACACAGACACACAAAACAGCCACATTGACCTGTCTCTTCACTGTGTGGAAGAGCTTTCTTAGTGACATAAAAAAAGCTGATGCCTACCTGTTTTGATCTGACAGAAGGTGACCAAAGATGACATTTTGCAGTGTGGAATTACTTCCACTGCTATTAGTAGGGAATCTCATTTCCAGTGTATATTATGCCTTGGATTATTAATAATAATTAATACTATTGTTAATAAATAGTAACCTATAGTGATTATAGCATTCCCCGGTGTCTCAAACAGTAAAGAGCCTGCCTGCATTGCAGGGGACCTGGGTTCGACCCCTGGGTGGGGAGGTCCCCTGGAGAAGGAAATGGCATCTCACTCCAGTCTTCTGGCCTGGAGAATCCCATGGACGGAGGAGCCGTCCGGTCACAAAGAATCAGGCACGACTGAGTGACTTCACCTGATTGTGATTGTTCTTTTTGAATGCTGCTCGTTTCGCCTGTGTCTCATCTGCTAAACGTTTAGCGCTGCGTGTATTGCTTTCTAACATACGTGAGATGCTGGTCCTGTCACCCTCAGGAGACCGTTACTGATGGATCGTGTGGTTAGAAAGCTTTGGCGACCGCCGATGCATGGTTCCCGGGTCACACCACTGGCTCCTGGAGCACTTTTGAGTCTGGGAGGTGCTCCGTGCACAGTATCTCCTGGGAGCCCCTTAGAAACGCGGATCGCAGCCCCGACCCGCTGCGCTGGCTGCCGATCTGCATTTTATCAGGATCCCAGGGGTCTGCATGCGCGTCGAAGTCTGAGAAGGGCTCTCGGCTGTGCTTTCCTGTTAGGGAGCCGCTAGCACTCACCCGTGCACGCACGCACAGCCACGTATCGTCTAAAGTTAAATAAACCTAAGCGCTCATTTCCTCAGTGGCCCTGGCCACGTTTCAGGTGCTCAGCTCCCTGCGAGAGTGTGTGGGTTGCGGCTCGTGCTCGCTCAGAGATGGAGCATGTACCCTGTGTAACTCAGCAGGTCAAAGGGCGCCAGCAGGAAGACCCAGAAAAGAAGGAAACCATGAGCAAACTTGAAATGGGATGTATGCATTATCTGTAAGTGAAAAAGAGACTTCCTGTTGCTTCGCCGGACGTGGCCTGTGAGAGTCCCGGGAAGGGCATTCGTGTGTGGAGCTGCGGCTGTCATTTTTGTTTGCAGGTGTTGTGACTTTTCTGAGCCAGTAAGTGCGGAGCAGACCTGCCTTTATTCGGTGTTGTGTTAAATAATAAATATGTGAAAATAACACCGATGCATTAGTGCTACTATCCATCATTTCCATATCGTTCCGAGCCAGCAGGAGCCTTGCAGCGCTCATGAGAAAGCAGGACTCTGCCCCAAGTCCTGTTCCGTGCAGTGGGGATTCTCTTAGCTGTAGTCCAGTGCGGTGGAAATTGAATTTCTTTCTCAGCAGCGTTATACAGGGACCGCTGGGGTAGAGCTTGTTTGTCAGCTTCTTTACTTGCTTTTACGGTTAAAGGTGAACTCCTTATGTCGTGCACTCGCCGATGGCTTATCAACCAGAGAACACACAGAGCGAGGCAGGATGTGGCAAGGTTTCCGTAGAATAAATAACAGGCGTGGCTGGTTAGGCACCCATGATGCCTTGCACCCACGGGCAGTGCAGAGCTCCCTGCGAGAGTGTGTGGTTAGGGTCCCACTTGCACCCCTCCCCCCATCCTTTCTGGAATGTTCCNGAGCGAGGCAGGATGTGGCAAGGTTTCCGTAGAATAAATAACAGGCGTGGCTGGTTAGGCACCCATGATGCCTTGCACCCACGGGCAGTGCAGAGCTCCCTGCGAGAGTGTGTGGTTAGGGTCCCACTTGCACCCCTCCCCCCATCCTTTCTGGAATGTTCCTGGGGATACCAAACCCTTATCCACAGCTGGGGTGCATGCCTGTTGGTGAAAAAAGAAGGGAGAAGACAGGACAGTGACCCCCTCAGGAGTTCTTTCTCTTCCTTCTGCTTCCTACTTCAACACTCCCCTGATAAGCTCCGTAATTAGGTGCTTTACTGAAAAATTCACTTGGGTTTGTTCACTTGGCTTTTTTCTTCCTCAAGCATTTCTTGTTTTTCGATAAAGTAGGTTTAACTTTACTGACTTCCTTACGGATTTCCCGGCCACCCTTCTCAGCCTGCGGCAGGCAGGACCTTGGCTCCCTGAGCAGGGATGGAGCCGGCAGCCCTGTGGCGGAAGCACGAGGCCTCAGGCGCTGGACGGCAGGGGAGCCCCCGGCGGGCACTTCTCACCGTCCCTGTTAGAGGAAGCTGTGGGCTCCGCAGCCTCTTATTTTTCTGCAGATTTGGTTCATTTGCAAAGAGGAGTCCGTGGGAATTGTCAGTACTCGCTTCCCTGTTGAACTAGAGCGCCTCTGGGGAGCGGCGGTCTGTTCTTCTCCCCCGACCCCAGCCACCACCAACTGCAGGGATAAGAAACACCTCCAATCTCTCTCCCATCCAGCCACTCCTGCAAAAAATCTTAGCTCTCATTTCTGCTCTCCCAAAATATTCTTTCACCTCCGCCTCATCATACCCAGTGACGCTTGCTTAATCTTCCTAGAATCTGTACTTTTCTGTCTTCCTCTATCTGAGACCAATCATGACTCCTCAGAATGAAGGCCAGGCCTGTCCTGTCGCAGCCCCCTCCAGTTCTTTCCACCCGCATTTCCCCCTTTCTGCTCAAGCCAGGACTACATCTCAGACCCACTCCAACAGCAGATTCACCCGTTCATTTGTCAAGCTTGTGTTTGCACCAGCTGAATTATAACAAGCAAACCTTGCCTTCCTGTATCTTATACCAGATTGACCTATTTATTACTTCATCATGTAACTCATGCAGGGTTTTTTTTTTTTTTGTCTAGATCCTCACTAACTTCCGTTCTCAGTGGCTGGAATATCTTACCCATGGTCCCATGACTGATGTTCTCACAGCTTCGAAGACTCAGCTGACATGCTCCTGGTGTTTTAAAACTTTCCCTGATCCCTGACTCTGGAAGTAACTAAACTTTCATAGCTCTTCTCTATGATTGGAGAAGGAAATGGCAGCCCACTCCAGCACTCTTGCCTGGAAAATCCCATGGACAGAGAAGCCTGGTAGGCTACAGTCCCTAGGGTCACAAAGAGTCAGACATGACTGAGTGACTTCACTTTTCTCTATGGTTAGAATAAATAGCAGTATTGAGTAGATAGATGCCTGTAGATGCTAAGTTTCTTTTTTAATTATTGAAGTGTGATTGATTTACAAAATTATGTAAGTTCTAGTGTAAAACATAGTGACTCACAATTTTTAAGGATTACACTCCGGTTATAGTTATTGTAAAATGCTGGCTATATTCCCCATGGTGTACAGTATATTCTTATCGCTTATTTTATGCACAGCAATTTGTCTCTGAAATCCCTCCCCCTAAATCGCTGCTCCCCATTCTGCTCTCCCCACTGTCATCCACTGGTTTTTCTCCCTCTGAGTCTGTTTCCACTTTGTCATATTGACTAATTTGTTTTGTCTTTTAGATTCCACGTTTAAGTGATAACATGCAGTATTTGTCTCTCCCTGTCTGACATTTCACTAAGCGAAATGCTGGATTGTTAAGTTTCCTGAGAGTGGGCTCTAACTCCAGCCCAACATGTGCTCAGTGGCCAAGCAGATGATGAAGAAAGAGACGATAAATGAGTAGGTGTCTTTATTGTCATCAGTTTTACATAAGCTTGTGAAGCTAGAAGAAACTTTCTTCTTCTTTCACTCATAGATCTTTTTCAGATCTATAGTTCATTTTCCTCCCTATTATTCCTTAAAACACACACACACACAGAGAACACCATTTTGATCATTTTACTTGAACCTGGCATTGCCTTGAGGGAAATAGCTTAAAATTCCTTCCTGTTCCCAGAGATGGAGGATTTGTTTCTGTCCGCTGACATTTAGTGATTTTTATTTTCCTCGTTGGAGAAGTGCCTAGTGATCTAAGCTTGTGTTTGTCACCATCTCTTTCTGACTGTTCCTAGAAGAGGCAAAAATAGCCCTATTGATGAACTAGACATTCCCCCTCGTTTCTTTGCATAACTCAAGTTCAAACTGTACTTTGTGTCCTGGGAAAAGGAGATGTTGCTCTAACTCATGGTCTTGGAAGCTGTCTAAGGGATTAACGAGTTGGAATGAGATCTATTACATGTTTATTATTTAAAAGACATGTGTATGATAGATTTTATTAACGTGTTTATTGTTGAAGTGGATAGTTTATAGTAGTTTTCTGATGGACATCTGCTTTTTAGTGGCCTGATTTCACATCTGTCCATGAGACCAAAATAGGTATTCAACTTACTGCTTGGCCTTTCATCGGAATAATATGAGGATTAACCCTTTTGCCTGTGATCATGTTGAATGTTTAAAGCACCCAGAAGTGTTGCAATCATGGCTTGCAAGCATGTCCTTTTAGCGGCTTAGAAAAGGGTTCTGTCCCAGCCACCGTGAGATCAGGCAGGTCAGCGTCAAGTCTTGATCCGGGTCACGAGAAGAATCGGCCGAGTCATCCCCAGGGGTGACATGCCAGGCTGGGGTTTCTGGGTCAGCGGTCCCGATGCTGAGCCCGTGAGACAGTCTGTTCCCTCTTATCTCTTGCCTGGCATCCAGCGGCGTGACTCAGTGGGGCCCTGTGTATGGATCCCAGGGCCTGGTGGCCAAGAGGTCAGAGTCCATCCCAGANTGTGCTGCGATTCATGGGGTCGCAAAGAGTCGGACACGACCGAGCGACTGAACTCCTTACTCCTTACTTGCCGGCTAAAGCCGCCCCACTCCAGCCACGTAGAAGGGCCTATCAGCTCGCGACATCTCGGCCCGGCAACCTATCCAACCCCCATCCATTAACCTGGCCATCCCTTGCAACTTGCATATATAAACAAACTTGTAACATGGTCCGGGGTCACGGACTTCCTCGACCTGCTCGGTTAGGGTCCGGGAACCCCAAGAGGGGCACCCCGGAGCGCTTCGTCATTAAAGCCTGTTAGGGCTTTTACCTAAGGGGGTGACGGGGGAGGGGTGGTGATGCTTGTTTAACACGCTGTCCAATCTTCCTAGAGAACAGGCGCCAGGTTGGAAATGTACGCTGAATAGAGTAGCAGGCTGAAAATCTGTTTTTACATGAAAAACAGAGATCCAGAGGGATTTAAAGAAAAGAGTAACAAGACTGGTGAAGTGAAGTGAAGTGAAAGTTGCTCAGTCATGTCTGTCTGACTCTCTGCGACCCCATGGACTTTACAGTCCATGGAATTCTCCAGGTCATAATACTGGAGTGGGTAGTCTTTCCCTTTTCCAGGAGATAATCCCAACCCAGGGATGGAACCTGGGGTGGATTCTTTACCAGCTAAGTCACAGGCGAAGCCCAAGAATATTGGAGTGGGTAGCCTAATCCTTTCTCCAGCAGATCTTCCAAACCCAGGAATCGAACCGGGGAACAGGGATAGGCTACCCATTCCAGTATTCTTGGCCTTCCTCTTGTGGTTCAGCTGGTAAAGAATCCACTCTGGGTTCGACCCCTGGGTTGGGAAGATCCCCTGGAGAAGGGTTAGGCTACCCACTCCCCAGTATTCCGGCCTGGAGAAAGCCATGGACCATATAGCCCAACTCCATGGGGTCACAAAGAATTGGACACGACTGAGTGACTTTCATTTTCACTTTCAGGGTATCCAAGTATTAGGTTGAATCATAAAAATTTCAGAAATTCAACAAATTTTGATTTAAACTTGGATTTCTATATGAATACCATAATGGAGAAATTTGGTAGGTAATGAGAAACATATATCTGTGGTTCTAAAAGGGGCTCCAGGTTATGAATATGAATGCAGCATTTTCAAAGAAATGAAAGTCAATCCTAAAGAGACTCTTTCTTCACCACATACTAAAGTAACTGTTGACCAAATTTTATTTCTTACCCATTTTGTGCAAGGTCTATTAGCACTAAATCCTTTTCTAGTAGAACCACCACAGCGTATGGTTCTTGAAAATCTGGAACAGGAAAACAATGCATGAACAATGTTACAGATATGCAAGAGGGCTGCAGATTAGATAATAAAACATGTTGGCGTGGTTTTTATTTTATTCTGTTCCATTCACTCAAATATTTAACATTCTGATATTGTACTTCATATAATATAAGGGCAGTATGTGTTAAATGAGATAAATCTATATAATACCCCATAAAAAATTATTTGTTTTGTAAAGATGAGTTAGACAAGTTCAGTACCTTCCATGGTATTGCAAAGTCCAAGACAGTACATGAATAACATATCTCAAATTTAAATCTGAATACCCTTAAGAACAACTCTCATAACTGGATCTCATAGAAATCCACTAGATTACCACTATATTATTATAACTCTTTCTTGGGTATTTTCTATGTGCATATCAACTATAAAATGTATTACATATTTATATCTCAATTAGCTTTAAATAAAAGTAAAAAGATCCAGCTAAATTTCCCCTGAAATAACAACATGTCAATGATAGTGATTAATTTCATGTGTTAGCTTATCTCTGCTATGGTGCCCATTTGTTTGGTCAAACACCAGTGCAGATGTTGCTATGAAGGCATTTTTTAGATGTGATTAACATTTAAGTTAGTAGACTTTGAGTAAGGTAGAAAATTGTAGATAATTTGGGTGGGTCTCATTCAATCAGTTGAAGGCCTGAAGAACAAAGACAGGCGGTGTTCTGAAAAAAGCAATTTGCCTCAAGATGGCAACTTGGAAATCTGCCTGAGTTTCCTGCCTTAAAAATTCAGGTTCAAGACTGCAAATCAAACTCTTTCTTGAATTTTCAAGTCAGTAGTACATTTTCACAATTCCTTTAAAATAAATTCATATTTCTGCTCTCGTTCACCTTCTAAAATCTCCTATTGGTTCTGTTATTCTGGAAAACTGTAATTGACACACTAGATTTTTAGAGGATTTTTAAGTTGCTCTTAATGTGGACAGTTTTGTCTATCCTTCAGAGGCACATACTACCAAAATTTAGAATGAAATAGAAACAGTTTATTAAACAAAATTTCTCAAATAAAATTTATAAAGTTATGAAGGCAGCATTCCTTCCCCAGAAGAATCAGCACAATGGGATAAGTTAACTGCTTAGAAAACCAGGAGGTCTTACTCTGAGTAATAGACATATACAGAGACTGAATTTTAAAGGTACAACACTTACCATTTGGGTATGGCGTCTCACACAGTGTCAGAAAGTCAACAATTGAGTAGTCCATCTCTAGCACTGCGGTACTCTTCCCATGCATCACTGTTAAGCAAGGTCTTCTTCCTACAGTATCATATGACAAGCCTCCTGATAAAATAATAAAAGGTTCCCTGGAAATAAAACACACAGTTAGGATTATAAACAGCACAGTGGAGTCTATCTTCTTGCTGTACCATAAATTCTTTTTTAGTAAAATAATAAAATCTTAGATACTAACATTTTTAGGTACCATCTAATTGATTACTCACATGTAGATCTTTAAATTGCAATAGGTAAAAACCAGGTGAATTCTTAAAAATTAATCTACAGTGCATATGAACACTGACCACATTCTACTTTCATATCTCCTTTTGGTCCCTATATTTTTCTTTCCTTTATCTTCTTTATAAAAAATTCTCTCTGGGTTTCTCCTGTTAAGTCTCTTAAATGTACTGTCATTATTTTCAATCCTAATAACCAGACCCTCTCAATAAACATTCTAAGAGGAAATGTGAATATCCTAAGGCACCCATTGCATGAAATGAACTAACCTGTCAAAGATGCATCAAGAATGTACTAGCCATAAATCACCCCTGAGAAAACTGAAAAATGGTCACTCAAATCATTTTCTGTAGTGCTTAATTCTCTCCTAGAAGCTTGGCTGGTATCCTCAGAAATACAACTCCCATGCACATCTATCAACTGCCCTTTTGACACCTCTGCTGCTGCTGCTGCTAAGTCGCTTCAGTCGTGTCCAACTCTGTGCGACCCCATAGATGGCAGCCTATACTAACATTTTTAGGTACCATCTAATTGATTACTCACATGTAGATCTTTAAATTGCAATAGGTAAAAACCAGGTGAATTCTTAAAAATTAATCTACAGTGCATATGAACACTGACCACATTCTACTTTCATATCTCCTTTTGGTCCCTATATTTTTCTTTCCTTTATCTTCTTTATAAAAAATTCTCTCTGGGTTTCTCCTGTTAAGTCTCTTAAATGTACTGTCATTATTTTCAATCCTAATAACCAGACCCTCTCAACAAACATTCTAAGAGGAAATGTGAATATCCTAAGGCACCCATTGCATGAAATGAACTAACCTGTCAAAGATGCATCAAGAATGTACTAGCCATAAATCACCCCTGAGAAAACTGAAAAATGGTCACTCAAATCATTTTCTGTAGTGCTTAATTCTCTCCTAGAAGCTTGGCTGGTATCCTCAGAAATACAACTCCCATGCACATCTATCAACTGCCCTTTTGACACCTCTGCTGCTGCTGCTGCTAAGTCGCTTCAGTCGTGTCCAACTCTGTGCGACCCCATAGATGGCAGCCCACCAGGCTCCCCGATCCCTGGGATTCTCCAGGCAAGAATACTGGAGTGGGTTGCCATTTCCTTCTCAGTGCATGAAAGTGAAAAGTCAAAGTGAAGTCGCTCAGTCGTGTCCAACTCTTCGTGACCCCATGGACTGCAGCCTACCAGGCTTTTCCATCCATGGGATTTTCCAGGCAAGAGTACTGGAGTGGGGTGCCATTGACACTTCTAATAAGCCCAATAACTTTGTCTCTTTATTTGTCATTAGTAAATGTAATGATTTACTTTTAAAAGCTATGTATTTAAATATGAAAAAAGAAAGATACCTAAATATCCTTTCATATGCTTTGATCTATGTGTATTTCTTGACTTCCCTGCACATGTTTTTCATCCCTCTTTTATTGGATTAGTATCTTTTCTAGCTGTTTTCTAAGAGTTCTTTGCATTCTAAGGAAATCAGCTCTGGATCTGCCACATGTATCGTCCCATTTGTTGGTGGTGAGTTGTTTATGGTGCATCACACAGATGATTTAAAATGTTCCTACATAATCTTCTTTAAATCTCTTCATTTATAATTTTTGAGGTAGTTTCATAGTGCTTCCTCTAGGTCCAGTGTATCTATCCCCCTCCTCTCAGACCTAGTACAAGCAGTATGTGATAATATGTAATGTTAAACATAGCTAGTTCTGGAACAACACTGCCTCTGTTTAAATCTCAGCTCTGGCTCTACTTTCCCCATGACATTGCATAAGGTGCTTAATCTCTCCTTGCCAAGTTTCTGTGTCTATATAACATGGAGCTAGAGTGCTAAGTATTTCAGTTCAGTCACCCAGTCATGTCCAACTCTTTGCAATTCCATGGACTGCAGCACTCCAGGCCTCTTGTCTGTCACCAACTCCTAAAGCTTGCTCAAACTCATATCCATAGAGTTGGTGATGCCATCCAACCATCTCATCCTCTGTCATTCACTTCTCCTGCCTTTAATCTTTCCCAGCATTGGGATCTTTTCCAATGAGTCAGTTCTTTGCATGAGGTGGCTCAAGTATTAGAGCTTCAGCATCAGTCCTTCCAATGAATATTCAGGACTGATTTCCTTTAGGATTGACTCGCTGGATCTCCTTGCAGCCCAAGGACTGTCAAAAGTTGTCTCCAGCACCACAGTTCAAAAGGATCAATTCTTTGGTGCTCAGCTTTCTTTATGGTCCAATTCTCACATCCATATATGACAACTGGAAAAGCCATAGCCTTGACTAGATGGACCTTTGTTGGCAAAGTAATGTGTCTGCTTTTTAATATGCTGTCTATGTTGGTCATAGTTTTTCTTCGAAGGAACAAGTGTATTTATCCTCAGACAATTACTGAATTAATTAATATACGCAAAGCACTGGGTTCAGCGTCTGGTGTAAAGAATTACCTATTATTATTATTATCATTATCTTCAAATCATCATTCACAGAACTAGTTATTTTGCTTATTGTTTTCCTCATGAAAACATGACCTCCATGAGGGCAAGGGTATTTATCTGTTTTGTTCACTGCTATATGCAAAACAGTGTGTTGTTGGTAAATAAGTATATTAACAAAAATGTATGTCATGTTAACTATTGTCTAGCTTACTAACATTTAGATTTTTTAGTACTAAACTGTTTCGGGTAACAGACCTATACCCATACTTTCACTATTCTCAATTCTTGACTTATTGTGATTATTGACTGTAGTCAGAAAAGTATATTTAATTTTCTTCTACTTTTCATTACATACAGTGAATAAATAATACAACTCTTGTATTCTGAAATACAACATACAACTGAATATAAAATACTAAAAAGGGTGAAGAGTTGAACAACTCACACTTTTATGGAATTAGAGGCATGGGCCATGTATTTGATATGCAATATTTCAAAAAAAGTCTGACAAGTTTGTTTATATATAACTTTCATTATTAATACAAGAACTATGAACAGGAAGATGCTAAGGTACACTACAGAATAAAATTCCCATGGAGATACCAAGTAGGTACTGACAGGTAGGTAATCAGTTTATTACACAAACTCTTAACATGGTTTAAATAACATCATGGCATTTTGTTAAGTCTGTCCTGTATATATATATATATGTTTGCTCAGTGGCCTTGTAAATGCCTATACTTCTTTTGTAAATTTAGGAGAAACAACAACAACAACAAATTATGGGTAAAAATAAATGAATAAGAAATAGTTTGAAAGGAGTATCAAGGTAATATTATTTTTCATAATAATAAAAGTTTCCATAATTCAGCAATAAATGCATGTGTATGCATATTTTTTCTTATCATATGGGATGTCTTTAAAAAATCACCTCAGTTTGCCAGGCAGGAATCACTTGACTTACAAACTTAAAGGTCCCAAATCTTGAGGCATAAATATTAAGGAAATAAATATTTTACCAGAAGAAACCAGTCTTAAATACAATGGTAAAATTGAGTTAAATATTTTAACTTTTGACATATAAAACTAAAAATTCAAAGTTTTGTTGACACTTGGAATTATATTCAAAGTTCTAGGAATCTAGATTATTTCTAGATAACATGTGAATTGTGAATGTGGATAATCTTTTTTTAAAAAATTATCCTTTTTGATGTCATAATAAGGTTTAGAAGTAATATAAGTTTTATCCAAGCGTCTGCCTTTTGAAGGCATCTAGGTTAGGAAGGTTTTAGATTGAACTTTTTACAATTTTGATGGTTATTTTTAAGAGGCTAGACACGTTAGAAAAGTATACATATTTCCTGACTCTGATTAAGCTCCCGAGGCTGGCCCTGGCAATAGATTTGGCTGAAGTTGTGTTTCCAGGTTAAGCATTCTTCATTTTCTCTACTCAAGAAGTCATTTGTATAACCAATTTGCTTAACTCAGTCCCATAATACTACCCATTCATTTGAGCACCTGTACTCCGGATCAGCCTGGGATTTCTTTGGAGGGAATGTTATGCTAAAGCGGAAACTCCAGTACTTTGGCCACCTCATGCGAAGAGTTGACTCATTGGAAAAGACTCTGATGCTGGGAGGGATTGGGAGCAGGAGGAGGAGGGGATGACAGAGGATGAGATGGCTGGATGGCATCACTGACTCGATGGAGGTGAGTCTGAGTGAACTCCGGGAGTTGGTGATGGACAGGGAGGCCTGGCATGCTGCGTGATTCATGGGTAGCAAAGAGTCGGACACGACTGAGCGACTGAACTGAACTCCTGAGAATAAAATGGTGCTTTCATGCTTGTTCTAGACAGACAGTTAACACACTGTGACAAGTATGAAGACAATAAAACAAGGTAGAGTGCTGAATGTGAGGGAGGGACTAGAGGGGCTACTGTAAAATAGAGCAGTTAGGAAAGGCCCCTAAAGTAATGACAGGTGAACTGGAATCAGAATGAAGAGGAGCCAGCCAATCAAAGATCTCAGGGTTGGAAGAGAAGGATATACAGTTTAGACTGCAGGAATAACCACTGCAAAGACCTCAAGTCTAGAATGAGCTTGGGCTACCTGAGGAACTAAAAGGCCACCACGGTTGCAACACATTGAGTAAAGCAATACGTGGTAGATGACATGACTCCAAATCTTGCAAACACATCCTGTTTACATCATAATGATCTCAAGAACCTAACCGTTCTCTATTTCATCTTCTTAATCAACATGAGTTCTGGCCCTAATAACCTACAACTTATATTCTTACAATAGCGTTTGGTTGTTCATTGCCTGAGATATACTTGTCCCTCATTTTGTGTTGGGCTAATATCTACTTCTCCTTTAAAACTCAGTCTAATCCATATTTTTCCTGACCCATCCTTCCCGAGTTGGATGCCCTTCCTGTGTTCCTAAGCACCCTCCATATACCTCTTCTCAGCATTTCCACACCGAATTTTCATCATCTACTTTTCATTTGTATTGTGAGCTCTTTCAGGACACAGAATGGTATTTAATCTCTGTACTCATAGGCGCTAGGCAAGGTGTCCTCAAATGTTTTTGTTACATACATTGTAAACATCACTAAATCTACTGCTCAGCTGGTCAGTGGTGCTAGACTTACTGACTCCTGTAGGAGAAGCCCCACATCTCAGTCAGATTGGAGAAGGAAATAGTAACCTACTCCAGTAATCTTGCCTGGGAAATTCCATGGACAGAGGCGCCTGGTGGGTTATAGCCCATGAGGTCCTAAAGACTCGGACACAACTTAGCAACTAAACAACAACAAGAACAACATTGAGAAACACTGTCTAAAGCAGCTTGAAATACAACTGTTGTGCTATTCTGATACTCCTTCTGCATAATGAGCACTGTTACCTATATTAGTCACTACTATGTATTTTTAAGATTGGAATTTACATTCTAAATATGTAATCTCATATGCCATTGATTTATACTACTAATCTTATCAAATTCCCCGAGTTTTTCCAAATGAAGATATGCCATTCTATTTCAGAGGTGTGTGGTCTCTTGTGCTTAGTTGCTCAGTCGTGTCAGATCTTTGTGACCCCATGGGCCCGCCAGGATCCTCAGTCCTTGGGATTTTCCAGGCAAGAATACTGGAGTGGTGTAACACTTTACATTTGGTGAGCAGACTTGTACCTGAGCACTTGAAAGCTACCAGGTAACAAATACCTTATCCTTACCACTCTAACCACAGAGCTTAACATGAAGTCCAAACACACACTTATTACTGACAGAATTAATAAAGAATTATTAATTTTTATAAGGCCCTGTGTCATATTTCTCACATTCTTAGTTCATGTAATTTGAATAGTCTAAGGGAAATTTGTGCAATTATGACCTCTTATTTGGTGTCAAATTAGAGTCACCTGCACACATGGCTAGGGTGGAAAGCAAATTGTGAAGCACACGCAATAAGTAGCAGTGAATTCCTTCTGCAAAACTTTTGAGCCAAGAAATCAAAATGGAATAAGCAAAAACAAAGGTTTCAAACATGTGCATGTTTAATGTAAGGGCCAGGAAGCAGAAAAGAAAATAAAATTGAAAATACAGGGAAATGGGACTTCCTTGGCAGTCCAGGGGCTTCCAATGAAGAAGATGTGGGTTTGATCCCTGGTGGGGGAACTAAGATTCTGGTATGTGGTTGGCATGGGCAAAAAATAATACAAAATAAAAATAAAAGAAGAAAACACTGGAGATGAATTTCTGATCATATAATGTTACAGTCTCAAACAATGCTGTTCAAACTATCTGTGGTCAAGAACTATTTAAAAATTTTAAAATTCACTGGAATCTATGCTTTTTGTAAGAAAAACAACAACTAAAGTGTGTGTAGATGTTGTGGAAATGTCAAATGAGATGAAAGTTTCTACAATCTACTCTTGATTTCTATACTAATTTTGTCTCAGATCAGTTAGCAGAGTGGACTCATTCATACATCACACTTAGAGTAGTGGAGCACTGAAAGTTGAGCCTCCTAATGACTGGCACTACTTGACTTAGTGTCATTGAGGATCTCACTATAAGAGCCCACACCCCTTACACTCTGCAGACTTCAATCAGAAACCATAGAACTCTTTAGCTGGGCCTGGATGGATGGAGAGGGTGATCACAAGGACAATTCTTTGATAAAAAGAGAACTACTACTTAGTTATAAGAAGTTTCCATCAGGGTATCATTTGACTGAACAGAGAAATGCCTGGGTACCATAAGAATAGATCACTATGATAATGAGATAATTTGCTAGTATGATGATGATGATGTTCAATTATATTTCCAGTTCACATTTGTACATCTGCCGATTTTAAGAAGACCCTTTGGAGCCAAGGGAGCCACTTCCAGACCATGTTTCACTAGTGACTAAGCCTAAGAATCTTTTGCTAATACAGATTAAAAGTTATGAGTCTGGAGTAAAAATAAAAGAAGGTAACATTTAAGCAAGTTTCTGTTCATTTCATGAACAGAATTTAACATGATTAATTTAACAATGATAATACAGTTTTGGTAGAGTAGGTCTGTTATACTACAATATCTGCATAAAATATAAGATTTTAATTTTCTGTCAAATATTTTATTATAATTTTTTTTGATAAGCTGTTAAGAGTAATTGGATTTAATACAGATCCTTTAAGGTAATAAAAATATGGAATCTCAAACTATTTCCTTTTGGATAAGTCCTCTAAATACCTATGTGACACGCAACAGTGATTCTTACTATGGTCTGTGACTGCTAGGGGTTCCCAAGACTCTTTCCAAAAAATCACTAAGGGTAAAACTATTTTCATTGTGATATTAAGACATCACTTGCCTTTTTTACTATGTTGATATTTGTATTGACGGCAAAAAAGTAACAGTAATTGAACAAAACTCGTGTACCTCAGACTGAACTGAATCAGCATGAATTAAAACAGCGGCCCCAAACTCTACTAGTTATAGTCTTTACTGCCACAAGTCAGGAGGACTTTTTTTCCCCTCACTTTAAAGTGTCCTTGATGAAGCAGTAAAATGAGTACTTTTAAATTTTGCATCCTGACCCTACGGCTTTAGCTTATTAAAAGGGGTTCTATTAGTACCATGGAAAGAAATGTCCAACACGGTGCTGAGAAAATGGGAGCAGATCTGAGTAGTATCTGAGTAGTAGTATGTAAGTTGTTGTTGTTCAGTTGCTAAGTCGTGTCTTACTCTTTGAGATGCCATGGACTGCAACACTCCAGTTTTCCTTGTTCTTCTGGAACAAGAATCTCCTGGAATTTGCTCAAACTCATGTCCATTGAGTTGGTGATGCCATCCAACCATCTCATCCTCTGTCTCCCCCTTCTCCTGCCTTCAGTCTTTCCCAGCATCAGGGTATTTTCCAATGAGCTGACTCTTCGCATCAGATGGCCAATGTATTAGAGCTTCAGCTTTAGCATCAATCCTTCCAATGAATATTCAGGGTTGACTTCCTTTAGGATGGACTGGTTTGACTTCCTTGCTGTCCAAGGGACTCTCAAGAGTCTTTTCCAACATCACAGTTCAAAAGCATCAATTCTTCAGTGCTCAGCCTTTATGGTCCAACTCACATCCATACATGACTACTGGAAAAACCACAGCTTTGACTATAAGAACCTTTGTCGGCAAAGTGACATCTCTTCTTTTTAAACTGCTATCTAGGTTTGTTATAGTTTTCCTTCCAAGGAATACTATAAGAGCTGTAGTTTATTATTTTAGACGTTAAAGATGTCCAAAACAAAACAATTCCCCTAATTTTTTTAGAATGTTATTTTAAAATATATTAATACATATTTTTAAAATTCTAAACTTTATTTCTAATATGGTAAATATCAAAAGATAAAAAACCACAAAAATAAAAGTTCTTTTCGGTTCTTCATAATTAAAAGTATAAAGGATCCTGAGATTAGCTTGCAGATAGTTAGTATACATCTAAAAATTAAGCCCACACAAAAGAAAATATGCAATGACAGGTTTTCATTTTAATAAAGGTGGTAACAGTTAATGGGTTATTATAATTACTAAGAGATTATATAATTATATAAATGGTATAATTATAAAAGGGATTAGTAGTGGGCTTGGGTTTATTAGCGGATTCTATTAGTACAATACAAAGAAATAAAGTGGCATTCTTCTCTAAATTATCTTCTTTTGACCATTAGTATAGTGATATTTATCAAAGTCCTATGACTTCTGTGCTTTGTCACTCAGTCATGTCAGACTCTCTGCGACCCCACAGACTGTAGAATGCCAGGCCCCTCTGTCCATGGGGATTTTCGTGGCAAGAATACTGGTATGGTTTGCCATGCCCTCCTCCAGGGGATCTATGCAACCAAGGAAAATGACTTCTCTTTATACTAGTCAAATTTGAAAGTCTTCCTTAATCATTTAAGAATTTTTAAGAGTTATTTAGCATTGGTCCTCTAATATCTCAAACTCTCATTTAAATAACTGCCCACAAATCACAAATTTAAAGATAAAGGTAGAAAACCCCATGAATTCTAAAGTCGTTGCTTAATTATGGAAGGGAAATAGGATCTTAGAACACCATTCCCACATTGGAGGCAAAAACTTCCTTAATTGCTACTATGAACTGAAAATTTCATGAACCATAAAAACTTCAGAAGAATTACAATAATTCTCTAGTAGCCCATAAAGGTTGATAATGAGAATAAAAGCTAGTATGATGGAGTTGCCATGCAAGGGCAACATAACTTTTCTCCACCTGTGCTTTTTAGGACAGAGCATCGGTTGTAGTGTGAAGTTAAACAGAAAGCAAAACAGTAAACACCATATAGTAAGTCAATGAGATAAAGATACAGCGTTTAGTAGACCTATCCTAACCATACAAATTGCACAAAACTTATGCTGTGGGTTTTACAGTTTTTACATACAGATTCGTTAGGATACATAAGATTTATAAGGACACAACAGTAACTCATATCAGTGTAATACTCTGGTTTTTTCTTGTATCAATATACACAGAAAAATTTGACTATGTAACAATTAGACTTTCTTCTTTTTTTCCCAAAAAGATATCTAAACTTTTTAATGTAGTCTTTGCCATATGGAATTAAATTATGATGAAATGAATCGTATATGTGGTTCACAGTGTCACAAGTATAATTTCAAAGCTTATTTATAAAACAACATTTAAAAGTCATTTATTGCAAACAGTCTTACATGGATTTTATTGTTGTTGTCTAGGAAAATATAACCTAAATTATGTAAGCTAGTATCAATATATATTATAAACATCCAAGTAGTGGGCTCCAAAATCACTGTGGAAGGTGACTGCAGTCATGAAACTAAAAGACACTTGCCCCTTGGAAGAAAAGCTATGACAAACCTAGACAGAGTATTAGAAAGCAGAGACATGACTTTGCTGACAGAGGTCCATATAGTCAAAGGTCCAGTAGTCATGTATGGATGTGAGAGCTGGCCATGAAGAAAGCTGAGCATTCAGTAATTGATGCTTCTGAACTGTGGTGCTAGAGAAGACTTGAAAGTCCCTTAGAGTGCAAGGAGATCAAACCAGTCCATCCGAAAGGAAATCAGTCCTGAATATTCATTGGAAGGACTGACACTGAAGCTGAAACTCCAGTATTTTGGCCACCTGATGCGTGGTGTCAACTCATTTGAAAAGACCCTCATGCTGGGAAAGATTGAAGGGAAAAGGAAAAGAGGACAGCAGAGGATGAGATGGTTAGACAGCATCACCAACTCAATGGACATGAATCTGAGCCAACTCAGGGAGATAGTGAAGGATGGGGAAGCTTGGCGTGCTGCTGCAGGCCACGGGGTCACAAAAAGTTGGACACGACTTAGCAACTGACCAAAAAAAACAACCAGTGAACTATCACTAAGACAATGAGTCTATGTACAGATCACAGTGAAATCACTTTAGGGATAGGAAAAATTGTAGATTAGGATGATGAATAAAGATGGGAAATATACTCTTCGATTAGCTTGAATAATACATAAGGCTTTAAGAATGCACTAGACTTAAAAAAAAAAGAATGCACTAGACAACCAATTTTTTTTTTTTTTGGCTTCCCTGGTGGCTCAGAAGGTAAAGAATCCATCTGCAATGTGGGAGATCTGGGTTCGATCCTTGGGTTGGGAAGATCTCCTAAAGAAGGAAATGGCAATTCACTCCAGAATTCTTGTCTGGAGAATCCCCATGGACAGAGGAGCCTGGCAGGCTACAGCCCATGGGACTGCAAAGAGTCGGACACAACTGAGCGACTACCCACCGAGAACCAACTTACATGAAAAGTAAGTAAGTAAATAAAGTCACTCAGTCGTGTCCGACTCTTTGTGACCCCGTGGACTGCAGCCCACCAAGCTCCTCAGTCCATGGGATTCTCCAAGCAAGAATACTGGAGTGGGTTGCATAATGGCTCTAAAGGAAATTGTGGGAAAGCTCAGAATGAACTTCAGTAGTAGGCAAAGCAGAAAAAATCAACTAGAGGCAGTATAAGAAGAGAATGTCTTAATAGCCAAAAAAATAAGCAACAATTTTGAAAATGACTAGGTTTGAAATAAAACTTTGTATTTTAATAAATAATGCATATACAAAACTATAGACAAGTTTATGAATAATTCCTGGTCCCTGTCAAAACATAAAAGCTTAGCTGGACAAATGCTTACAAAAAATTAAATTGGAAAGTTTCTATGAATCATTGCTGCTTTGCCTGCAGATAGAAATAAATTTAACTTCAAACCCCTATTATGACAGCACGCTGCCTTTCCATTAACAGCATTCATTTAGGAGTTCACATTATGGTTGGAGAATTAAAGATAATTCTAAAGCATAAATGCTGATTTTAAGGTAGTAAATTAAAAAACAAAGTCATACTGCATTGATAAGACTATGGAATTATTATATTTTATACTGCTTTAAAGTATAATTTCAAAAAGAAATTTGTCTATTTGTCAAAGTTCCTAAAAATATTTTATCTTCAAAATTTTATCACTGGAAATTTACTGTAAAGAAACAGTATAATAGCAAAAATCTTCTGTTGAATTCTCTATAGAATCATGAGAGAATATGTTCACTACTATATTAGTAATATCATAATTTGATTATCTATAATGTGAAAAACTAAATGTTTGAAAAAAGGGAGGCATGTCTGAGTAAACTATACAGCCTTTGAAACTAATTTTAAAAATTGATACAATTAGGATACTTTATCAGATAGAGTAAGAGGACAAAAATATACCAAACTGAATATCCTCAAAGAATAAAGTTAAGTGAAAATAGATATGCATTTGAAAAAAGACTTAGGGAAAATGAACACATGAAAAAAAATTGTTTCAGAATAGTGGAATTACAGGTCCTATGTCTCTCTTGTTAGGATTTTATTTAATGTCACAAATTAAAAAAAAAATCTAGATACTTTCAAAAACATTTCAGAGAAAAAGATAGTAACAGTGGTTAAAATGAAGTTAAGTTTTCGTGACTAATTAAACTTTTTAAAAGTGCATTTTTCCTGTGAAATATCTGAACAGCTTGCCAATTTTTAATGTCATGTCCATATCCGTTATTATACTCTGTATTAAAGCCCTGCTAAAATGTAGCTTATGCTGAAAATTTTTCTGCTTTCTAGATCACTCAAGAAAAAGCAAATCAAGTCATGATACTATTATGTTTTATTCATTCAACTATCATTTTACTGAGTGCTTCATGTGTGGAAGTCACTGTAGCAGGGGCTAAGAATTCTTCTCCATCCTTTAATTTCCCTAGTTTCGTTCCATTTTTCAACTTGTGCACTCCCCTCTGCCATACTGTTTATTCTTATCATCTACTTCACCCACTTCAGTGTTACATTTCAGGATCTAAAATCTATATAATTCTAAGATTTTTGGTTTTGTTCACTGTTTAGTTGCTAAGTCATGTCCGATGCCAAAAACTTTTCTAAAAGAATAGATCACATAATCATATAAAAATGCTTTCAAAATTTAAGAAAGAAGGTTATCTTCTCCATCTGTACTTTGGAATCATTATTAGAAATCCACTCTAAAACTTTCTTCTAAACATAGCTCATTTTCAGTGTCTCCTATTCCAAAGGCTCTTTCTTTTCTGCCACTAGTCATATGGGAGTCTTCTCTAATTTAAAGTGAAAATAAAAATCTGCATCTTGGGACTTCCGTGGTGGACCAGTGGTTAAGACTCCTCGCTCCTGATGCAGGCAGCAAGGGTTTGATCACTGGTTGGGGAACTAACATCCCACATGTTATGCATTATGGCCAAAATAAATAAATACTGCTTTCTACTCTCAAAAAAAAAAAAAAAAATCTGCACCGTACTCTTCTTGATGACACATAATTGCTACTTATATCTACTGGTGAATTCACGAAATACGTGTTCTACATGAGGGTTTTCCATTATGAATCCATTCATTTCTTTTTCTTTCTTTTAACATCCCTACATTCTGGTTCATCTTTGAAATGATACTATTCAAGTGCCTCTTTACAAGTTAATCTTTCCTACAATATATATCTCCTAACTTTTCTTCTGTTATCTTTCTATAGAAGTAAACAATGCTTGCTTACTCTTTCCTAGAAACAGTTCAATTTATGATTATCTTATATTTCCATTCTCCCTGTTTGGAGTCTGCTAGTCTTCATTTCTATTTTATTTTAGCATCTTTCAAGGTAAAACACCAGTGCTGGGAGCACTGGTGCTACAGGGTTCTGAGCTGTCAGGGAAGCACCCTGTTTATGTTGCTCTGTTTCATACTGAAGCAACATCACCTCTATTTTAGCAACTGCCACTGGTTAAATATACTTTGAAGGCTTGATAACACATCTACTTTCCAAAAAAGTTAACAAGTAAAATTTGCTAATGACAGAAAAATGGATTTGGATATCAGTAGACTTAATTAAATATGGATATTTTTAATTTAGCTGTAATAAATTAAATATTAATAAAGATGTTTAAAAATAGAAAAATTTTACTACTTTAAATTGATAGATGCCATGGACAAAACCCAATCTTGAACATATACTTATGAAGTATATGGACAACTACTAAATGAAGTGTTCTGATGTCAGAAGAAACAGCCATCAATCCAGTAGTCTCAGTGTTCTAGCTACACGGGATTATACAATAATGTTAAGGCACTGCAAGTCAAAAGTTACGTTATAATCAAGAAAGTGAATAATAACTTATACTAGTTAGGTATGAGGTTTAAAGAGTAAGACTGGGAAAGAATGTTTCACTTTTGAGAGAATGAAAATAATATAGATAAATCTGCAGTGGGTCATAAGAATGTCTCTGAAGACCTGTCTCTTATACACATCTAGATGTGTATAAGAGACAGCCCATGGACTGTAGTCCCCCCCGGCTCCTCTGGTCCGTGAGATTCTCCGGGCAAGAACACTAGAGTGGGTTGCCATTTCCTTCTCCAAACTGCTCTACATAAAATACAATAAAGACTAGGAGACAAAGAAATTGGTACATTTTCAGTGTAAAGACTTTCTTAAATATTTACAGTAAATATTTAGGATTAATAGTTTCACTAAGTTTTCTCAATTCAAAAAGATAGTCATTGTGTGCTAGCCCTAGGGTTGGCTCAATAACTACTTGCTGACTCAGTGTCATTTATTTGATGCTATAGGAGATACGCAAAGAAAGGTAAGACATAATTCTTGTTTTAGAACACTTTTAATCTAGGTAAAAAATAAGATGCAAGTATATGTGAGAAGTAGTAAAATGTATGGCTTTAGAATATGTTTCACTAGAGGTGAAATCCCAGCACTGCCATTTACTAGCTACATGATTTTTAGCAAGTTACTTAAGTGATCTTAGACTCAGTTTTCTCTTCTGTAAAATAATTAGAATAAAATCTACTTTGTAGGGTGTTATAAAGACTACCTCATGTAGACAATGCCTATAAAATGCTTATTACCACAGTGCTGGACATAAACATTCAATCAATGTAAATTATCACTGATATAATATTAAATAGTTTTTAGCACAATAATAGTTAAAGTATGCAGTTTTGAAGTGGAAAGAGCTAACCTGGGCTAGTGTTATGTTTCATGTAATAAAAGACTGTAGAAAATTTTCTGCTATACTTGTTAAATAAAAATCTGACTATAATCTTTGGAATGATTACTAAAATAAGTACGACATGAGCAAATTCCAGGTATGATGTATATAGCTCACATGGCCACAGTTCTATTAGGAATGAGAGTACATGCATTATTTTTTTCAGTTCCAATCATTTATATTAATAGATATTTCTATCTTAGTTTTGCTGTATTTACCTATGCATCTAATGGTTTCTGCCAATGAAAAATGGACCAGAATATGCTAAGTCCACTTACTTTTCTGATTTGCATGAGGAAACACTTCTTCCTCGACTCCAGATGTGCCCTTTCATATGAAATGAACTGCCTCCCTGTAACATACTTAACCTCTTTCCAAGGCTTTACTCACTATACCCCAGAAGAGAAGAAATGCCCTCTCCAACTTCTAAATTTTGGAAGAATAAACTGAATACGCTCACAATGCTATTTAAGTAGAAGGTTAGGTCTGAGTCTGGAGTTCAGCTAAAGTGCTCTTGCACTAAGCTATGTCCCCCTATCCAATCTTTATCACAACTAAAAGTATAGTTTTGAGTTCCCATTTGCCTTTATATTTTATTTTCTTTATTTGTTCAGAACCCAAGTGAGGAAAACAGGCAGTTTTACTGAACTCCTTCAAATATCCCAACAAGTTATTGAATATTTATAAAATACTTATTTAATGTCTATT
>SJYX01005875.1:17848-29358 GCA_006410675.1 Oreotragus oreotragus | reverse complement strand
CAAGGAGTAAGTGTCTTTTAATTTCATGGCTGCAGTCACCATCTGCAATGATTTTGGAGCCCCCCCAAATAAAGTCATATATATACACTAAAAAATTATTTGTCATTGATCTAAAATTCAAATTTAACTGGACATCCTGCAATTACACAGCAAGGCTATATCTTCTTCTTTTTCTTTTTAAAATTTAAATAGTAAAAGATGTTTGTCAGTTTTTACAATCAATAGCCAGACAAAAAATAAAAGAAATATTACAGTTGCAAGCCATAATAGAAACATGATTAACTTAACAATATAAAATAATTACACACAACTTGGGAGGTTAAACAGACTGATGTGGTAGAGTGGAAATGCATACATGCACATGTTTTCTTCTGCCCAGCCAGTCTATGTCTTTGGTTGGTGCATTTAGTCCATTTATGTTTAAGGTAATTATCTATATGTATGATTCTATTATTTTTTTCTTAATTGTTTTGGGTTTATTTTCTGTAGGTCTTTTCCTTCTCTTGTGTTCCCTGCCTAGAGAAGTTCCTTTAGTATTTTTTGTAAAGCTGGTTTGGTGGTGCTGAATTCTCTTAACTTTTGCTTGTCTGGAAAGCTTTTGATTTCTCCATCAAATNTTTTCTGTAGGTCTTTTCCTTCTCTTGTGTTCCCTGCCTAGAGAAGTTCCTTTAGTATTTTTTGTAAAGCTGGTTTGGTGGTGCTGAATTCTCTTAACTTTTGCTTGTCTGGAAAGCTTTTGATTTCTCCATCAAATCTGAAGGAGAGTCTTGCTGGGTAGAGTAGTTTGGGTTGTAGGTTCTTCCCTTTCATCACTTTGAATATATCATGCCATTCCCTTCTGGCTTGTAGAGTTTCTGCTGAGAAATCAGCTGATAGCCTGATGGGAATTCCTTTATATGTTATTTGTTGTTTTTCCCTTGTAGCTTTCAATATTTTATCTTTGTCTTTAATTTTTGTCATTTTGATTACTATGTGTCTGGGTGTGTTCCTCCTTGGGTTTATCCTGCCTGGGACTTTCTGTGCTTCCTGGACTTGGTTGACCATTTCCTTTCCGACGTTAGGGAAGTTTTCTGCTCTTATCTCTTCAAATATTTTCTCAGGTCCTTTCTTTCTCCCTTTACCTTCTGAGACCCCAATAATGCGAATGTTGGTTCATTTAATGTTGTCCCAGAGGTCTCTTAGGCTGTCTTCATTTCTTTTCACTCTTTTTTCTATATTTTGTTCTGAGGCAGTGATTTCCACCATTCTGTCCTCCAGATTATTTATCCATTCTGCCTCAGTTATTCTGCTATGGATTCCTTCTAGTGTATTATTCATCTCTGTTTGTTTGTCCTTTAGTTCTTCTAGATCGTTAACATTTCTTGCATTGTCTCCATTGCTTTCCCAAGATCCTGGACCATCTTCACTATCACTATTCTGAATTCTTTTTTTGGAAGGTTGCCTGTTTCTACTTCATGTAGTTGTTTTTCTGGAGTTTTATCCTGTCTCTTCATCTAAGACCTAACTTTCTGCTTTTTCATTGTGATTAACTCTCTGTAATATGCTTTTTGTTTTAGCAGTTGTGGGACCGTGCTTCTTCTTGCCTCTGTCTGCCCTCTGATGGGTGAGGCTAAGAGGCTTGTGCCAGCTTCCTAATGGGAGGAACTGGTGATGGGAAAAACTAGGTCTTGCTCTGGTGGGCAGGCCTTGCTCAGTGAAGCTTTAATTCAGTTATCTGCTGATAGGTGGGGTTGTGCTCCCTTCTGGTGGTTGTTCGGCCTGAAGTGACCCAGCCCTGGGGTCTATGGGCTCTATGGTAGGATTAATGGGGAACGCCAAGTGGGTTTACACCGAGGGGGGGCCTTCCTGGCCTGATGCTGTCAGTGCCCCTGTCCCTGCATTGAGCCCCTGCTGGCCCACACCACCGAAGAAGACCCTTTAGTTCAGGGGTTTTAGTGTAGCTTAGCAGGAAGTTTTAGTTCAATCTCTTGTGGCGTCACTGCTCCTTTCCTCTGGGTCTTGGTGTGCACAAGATTTTGTTTGTGCCCTCCAAGACTGGAGTCTGTTTCCCCCAGTCATACGGAAGTCCTGTAATCAAATCCCTCTGTCTTTCAAGGTCAGTTTCCCTAGGGACCCCCCAGTCCCTTCTTTGGATCCCCAGGCTGGGAAACCTGACATGGGGTTCAGAACCTTCACAACAGTGGCAGAACTTCTTTGGTATTATTGTTCTCCAGTCTGTGGGGCACGCACCTGATGAGTGTGGGATCTGATTTTATCCTGGTTGCACCTCTCCTACTGTCTCTCTACAGCATCTTCTTTGCTTTTGGATGTGGGGTATCTTTTTTTTTTTTTTTTAAGGTGGGTTCCAGCATCCTTCCAGCTTCCCTTATAGCTCAGCTGGTAAAGAATCTGCCTGCAATGCAGGGGACCTGGGTTTGATCCCTGGGTTGGGAAGATCTCCTGGGGAAGGGAAAGGCTACCCACTTTGGTATTCTGGCCTGGAGAATAACATGGACTGTATAGTCCAGGGGTTGCAAAGAGTCGACACGACTGAGTGACTTTAACTTTCACTGTCAGCATCCTCCCGTCAGTGGTTCTTCAACAGCCAGTTGCAATTTCAGTGTTCTCACAGGAGAAGATGAGCACATGTCCTTCTACTTTGCTCTCTTGAATTGGAAGCCTCTACTTCTTTATTGAGCCTGTCTGTGCCTTAATCTGTAATGAGATGAAAATCCTCATCTGTAAAATGGGAAATGATAGTACTTACATAACAGGATTTTTTTTTCTTTAAGAAGTTATATTTGAAAGCACATAGAAAATTTCCTGGCACGTGGTTAAGTGTGATATATCTACCTATTAACCATCATTAGTTATGTCATTTGCTAATTAACTATTAATAGTAGTGATATTGGTTATAAGTAGTTGTAACAATCCTGACTGATGTAATTGTTATGAACTGAATTGTTTTCCCTCATAATTCACATGTTGAATCCCTAAAAACCCCTTGTGACTCTACATAGAGATAGGGGATTTCAAAAGGTAATTAAGGTTAAATGAAGTCATAAGAATGAGATCCTAATGCAATATGACTGCTCTGTTTATCCTTGTAAAAAGAGGGAGAAACACTGAGGATATATGCACATAGAGAAAAGACCACGTGAGAACAAGGCAAGAAGTGGCCATCTACAAACCCAGGAAAGGTGCCTCAAGAGAAACTAAACCTCCCAGCACTTTGGTCTTGGGCTTCCTCAGAGTTCTTGCCTGGGACATCCCATGGACCTGTCTCTTATACACATCTAGATGTGTATAAGAGACAGGAGGATATATGCACATAGAGAAAAGACCACGTGAGAACAAGGCAAGAAGTGGCCATCTACAAACCCAGGAAAGGTGCCTCAAGAGAAACCAAACCTCCCAGCACTTTGGTCTTGGGCTTCCAGCCTCCAGATCTGTGAGGAAATAAAGTCTGTTATTTCAGCCACCTAATCTGAGGCACTTTGCTATGAAATCTCTTGTAAACTAGTATAGTAATCATATGTATGATTTCAGAAATTTTTTCCATTGGCTATTACAGAAACAGAGATATTTAAAATATGAGCAAAAGATAATATTTTAATAAATTGTTTTGGGGATTCCTTTCATTAAACACACTTCGATATATATCTCATTTTTGTGCTAAAAAATGTCTCATTCTTCTTTGACATTTGTTATTCATTTTAAGTTCATTTCTGTAACTGTCTCTTATTTTAAAATGGTCCAATAGATGAAAATTAAGTGTCTTGAGGAAGTGAAGTTAGTTGCTCAGTCATGTCCAGCTCCTTGTGATTCTTGTGACTGTAGCCTGCCAGGCTCCTCTGGTCCAAGGAATTCTCCAGGCAAGAATACTGGAGTGTGGAATTGTTATGACATTCTCTCCGCTTTTGGATATGTTCAAAATTTTCCGCATTGTGGTAAATTTCCAACGCTTCACTCCCTCTAAGTAACAGAATCACATGTGCACACGCGCATGCCCTTTTCTATTTGTGTTGCTCCCCCACTCTCCTGGGCACCGTGTATGTCCCCACTCCCCGGATACTGGCCTTAATCCAAAGACATGGTTTGGCCAATGGAATGAGTAGATTTGACATGGAATATTGAAACGTTTTAAATGAGCCTGTGTGTTTTGCCTTGGCTTCTTACACTTGCACTCTTGACCTTCAGAAAAGTGTGTCCTGGGTACCTGTTGTTCCTTTAGCCTAAGCCCTGGAGAGAATGTAGAGCAGACTCAAGCTTCACTCAGTCTGGGGTCTAGCCCAACCCGATCCAGTCCCAAATGGCTAAACCACAGTCACCCACCAGGCTTGGGATAGTAAAACAAATGTTTGTTTTTTCAAGCTTCTGAGATGTTTAAATTGTTTGTTATGGAATGTTTTCATCAGAGAAACCTGACTAATACACACAAATGATTTTTCTAAATAAAGAAACAACACNAGAGCAGACTCAAGCTTCACTCAGTCTGGGGTCTAGCCCAACCCGATCCAGTCCCAAATGGCTAAACCACAGTCACCCACCAGGCTTGGGATAGTAAAACAAATGTTTGTTTTTTCAAGCTTCTGAGATGTTTAAATTGTTTGTTATGGAATGTTTTCATCAGAGAAACCTGACTAATACACACAAATGATTTTTCTAAATAAAGAAACAACACTATTAAAAGCTATATTCTATGTTAAGAATTGTATGCTCCTGAACAATTTCATTTCATTAAACTTGATTTAAGTTATTTAGTTGTTTTCCTATCTAGAATTCATCAATGTCCATTTAGCAAATTTGAGACCTAGTAACTGATTTTACCATTGGTCCTAAGGGTCTTGCCCTTTCATAGTAATTGCAGGAAGTGACAGAGGACCTTTTCTGTTTCTGCTCTAAGGCCAGAGACCCATTCAAACTCTGTTTAAGGACATGGAATTGTTATGACATTCTCTCCGCTTTTGGATATGTTCAAAATTTTCCGCATTGTGGTAAATTTCCAATGCTTCACTCCCTCTAAGTAACAGAATCACATGTGCACTAACAGAATCACATGTGCACACGCGCATGCCCTTTTCTATTTGTGTTGTTCCCCCACTCTCCTGGGCATCGTGTATGTCCCCACTCCCTGGATACTGGCCTTAATCCAAAGACATTGTTTGGCCAATGAAATATGAGTAGATTTGACATGGAATATTGAAACGTTTTAAATGAGCCTGTGTGTTTTGCCTTGGCTTCTTACACTTGCACTCTTGATCTTCAGAAAAGTATGTCCTGGGTACCTGTTGTTCCTTTAGCCTAAGACCTGGAGAGAATGTAGAGCAGACTCAAGCTTCACTCAGTCTGGGGTCTAGCCCAACCCGATCCAGTCCCAAATGGCTAAACCACAGTCACCCACCAGGCTTGGGATAGTAAAACAAATGTTTGTTTTTTCAAGCTTCTGAGATGTTTAAATTGTTTGTTATGGAGTGTTTTTATCAGAGAAACCTGACTAATACACACAAATGATTTTTCTAAATAAAGAAACAACACTATTAAAAGCTATATTCTATGTTAAGAATTGTATGCTCCTGAACAATTTCATTTAATTAAACTTGATTTAAGTTATTTAGTTGTTTTCCTATCTAGAATTCATCAATGTCCATTTAGCCAATCTGAGACCTAGTAACTGATTTTACCATTGGTCCTAAGGGTCTTGCCCTTTCATAGTAATTGCAAGAAGTGACAGAGGACCTTTTCTGTTTCTGCTCTAAGGCCAGAGACCCATTCAAACTCTGTTTAAGGACAGGATGAATGTGATGAGAATTCTTACCAGAATCCAAGGGCAGGAACCTGGCTTAGCTGATCTGTGGGGGAACAAGAATTGACACTGAAACCATGGTAAAAGCAGAGTGGCCACATTTGATTGTGGAAGCTGGGTACTCATGGTTATCTTCGCATATCTTGTCTACTACACATTTTGTATTTATCATGATAATTTTCTGGCAGATGACATTAAAGGTGCCTTGTCCTATATTATAAAATATTTCTGTAAATGAAAGCAAAGTGTCTTGAGGAAACGAAACTTCTCTGAAATTTGCAAAAGGCACATATGCGCCTGTAGTGGTTTTGATAACTTGATTTCTCTCTTTGATCAACTGACTTTCTCAGGTTATTCAGTATGTTTAGTTTATCCTCATTTCAACTTGTGCTTGGTGCATTGTATTAGGTGAAAGTTAATGGTCTTTGAGGGAAGGATCACATTTTTTTCCACTTTACCATCAGTGTTTTAATTAGGGTTTTCCCCCAAAGGCAGAGTGTAACAAGTGGTTGATTTGGAAGGATAACCCAGGAAAGTATAAGGAAAGAAGTCAGAAAGTAAATCAGAAAAAGGAGAGAAGCCAATAAAAGGCAGCCAATGAGAAGGTGGCTTCAGGACGCAGTTCCCCGGGGGGCTGTGTGACCAGGCACGGCCTATGCCTCAGGTTGCCTTGTGTGATGGCTGAGTTTATGTTTCAGCTTGACTAGTTTTCCCATATGGCTCATTGGTAACAATCCACCTGCCAAGGCTGGAAAGATCCCCCAGAGAAGGAAACAGCAACCCACTGCAGAGTTCTTGCCTGGGATATCCCATGGACAGAGGAGCCTGGTAGGCCACAGTCCATGGGNGTGATGGCTGAGTTTATGTTTCAGCTTGACTAGTTTTCCCATATGGCTCATTGGTAACAATCCACCTGCCAAGGCTGGAAAGATCCCCCAGAGAAGGAAACAGCAACCCACTGCAGAGTTCTTGCCTGGGATATCCCATGGACAGAGGAGCCTGGTAGGCCACAGTCCATGGGGTCACAAAGAGTCAGACACAACCTAGCGGCTGCACATACATGCACAAATGCACAGGGGGCCCAGCTGGGTGGGCCTATTGCTGATCATGTCCGTGAGAGTGTTTCTGGAAAGAACTAGCATTGAAGTGAGTAGACTGAATAAAGTAGATTGCCCTCCCCAGTGTGGGTGAGCCTCATCCAATTCATTGACAAGAACAAAAGGGTAGAGGAAGGGCAAATTTGTTCTGTCTGCCTAACAGCTGAGCTGGGACTCTGGTCTTCATCTGCCGTCAATCTGGGACTTACATATTCAGTTCTCCTGGTTCTCAAGCCTTGGGATTTGGGCTGGAGTTCAATCACTGGCTCCCCTGGCTCTCTGCCTTGCTAATCATGTGAGCCAATTCCTTGTAATAACTCAGATGTTTTGGGTTGTCCAAAGAATTCATTTGAGTCTTCTGTAATGTAACGTTATATATATATATATATATATATATATATATATATAGTAACCCAGTATGTATAAGCTATATCTCTGTATATTAGTACTATCTTATTGGGTTTCTTTCTCTGAAAAACCCTGAATAATATACCCCAAAGAAATAGAGAGGCTAGGGTGTTTCTCTACTAACTTCTGTCTTTCATTAGCTGGGCATTGAATCCCCAACTTCTGGGCTGCTTTGCAGGTAGGCTGAGGCAGCTTCTGAGGCTCTGGCAAAAGGCCTCAAACAGTGAAAAGGTGAGAAGCAGATGCTTCAGGTTGGGAGCTGAAGGAGCGATCAGGAACTGTCTTCACCACAGCTGCAGATGATTCAGGGGTGGGCTGAGGGGCAAGGTAGGGGCCATACAGCTGCTGTGATCATTATTTAATTAGACCCAGAATTGGTATAAGGAAGGAAAATGTTCTTGCGCTCAGTGTTTCAAATGAATTAACATTGAGGCCTTATAGTCAACTATCTGCAAAGGATATCTCAAGCCCCGAGGGAGAGGGATGGAGAACTGAAAGGTAAAAAAATCCAATATGACAGCACTCCATTTCCGTGGCCCCCTTCTTATAAGGAAGGAAAATGTTCTTGCGCTCAGTGTTTCAAATGAATTAACATTGAGGCCTTATAGTCAACTATCTGCAAAGGATATCTCAAGCCCCGAGGGAGAGGGATGGAGAACTGAAAGGTAAAAAAATCCAATATGACAGCACTCCATTTCCGTGGCCCCCTTCTCCCTCCTCTGTATCCCTCTGCTTGGAAGGAACAAGGACACTACGCAGGTCCATGTAGTAGAGGTATGGCTGGGAATATCTTCCACATCCCTCCTGCCATCCGTCTTGTCTGATGGTGAGCCAAATATATGCTATCTTGCAGTAAGTACATGGACTTTTTTGGTGGTGCTGAATCTTCATTGTTGCACGTGGGCTTTCTCTCGCGGCGGTGGGGGCTGCTTCCTAGCTGCAGCCTGCAGGTTCCTGGAGAAGGCGGCTTCTCTCGCGGCGCACTGCTCTAGGGTACACAGGCTGCGTGGTCGCTAGAGCACAGGCTCAGGAGCTGTGGCCTGTGCGCTTAGCTGCCCCGTAGCATGTGGGCACTTTCTGGACCAGGGACTGAATCCATGTCTCCTGCACTGCCAAGTAGACTGTTAACCACTAGACCACCAGGGAAGTCCAGTGTGGACTTTTGTCTTATTCTCCCTCAGTTTTAAAGTTCCTTAGCATCTGCAACCGGAGAAGGCAATGGCAACCCACTCAAGTGTTCTTGCCTGGAGAATCCCAGGGACAGAGGAGCCTAGTGGGCTGACGTCTCTGGGGTCGCACGGAGTCAGACACGCTGAAGAGACTTAGCAGTAGCAGCAGCAGCATCTGCAGCTGCCTTAACGTTTTCCTGAAAGAGCTCTCTGGACATGTTGATATTTGTCAAAATCTTTCCCACAGAAAAATACAATGTATCCAGAGAAACAAGAAAGTGGGCACAGGATTGTCTAGACTATTTTTTATTTATTTTAATTGGAGGCTAATTATTTTACAATATTGTGGTGGTTTTTGCCATACATTGACATGAATCAGCCATGGGTGTACTTGTGTCCCCCATCCTGAACCCCGCTCCCACCTCCCTCCCCATCCCATCCCTCAGGGTCATCCCAGGGCACCAGCTTTGAGTGCCCTGTTTCATGCATTGAACTTGGACTGGTCATCTATTTCACATATGATGTGAAATGCTATTCAATGCTATTCTCTCAAGTCATCTCACCCTCACTTTCTCCCACAGAGTCCAAAAGTCTGTTTTTTTTATAGCTGTGTCTCTTTTGCTGTCTTGCATACAGGGTCATTGTTACCATCTTTCTAAATTCCGTATATATGTGTTGATATACTGTATTGGTGTTTTTCTTTCTGACTTACTTCACTTTGTATAGTAGGCTCCAGTTTCATCCACCTCATTAGAACTGATTCAAATGCATTCTTTTTAATAGCTGAGTAATATTCTGCCGGAGTCCAGCCCCCACAGGATCCAGGGAAACCCGAAGGAGAAACAGCATAGGCGATTGATTTAGAGAGAGATAAGGAAAGAATGTTGTCGATAAGAAAATAGAGGAGAGAAAGAGGCTGATATTCCTTGGTTTACATAGAGAACCAATAAAACTTCAAGACAAGAAATTTGCCCTGTTCACGGAGGCCACAGTTGCCCTCCCAGTCTCCCGAGGAAGTGAAGACGCAGAACGTCTTTCCGTCCAGGTCTTAGAAATCCGGGCAGATAAGTGAACGCAGGGAGCCTCTATGCTCCAAGGGATCAGCCTGAAAAAGAAAGTAAGAGAGAGAAAATGATTGACACAGGGTGACCAAGCTGTTTCAGTGAGTGAGGCCCTATAGCTTTATTTTCAAAAGATACTTATATACTTTTTTGTACATAGAGGGAAATGAAAGATGCAAGGTCATACAGAGTCAGCTCAAACATTCCAGCAGTTTTGCCTTTATCGAAACCAGGATTTTTCTGCATACCTTTCCCACAAATGATGTTGTGTACAGTGTCTTCTGGCCTTGGAGGCCTGTGAACATTTTATGACCCTCTTTTGATAAAGGCTGCTCAACCAGAAAACTTATTTTCCCTCAAAGTGTTTTTTTTTTAAATATATTTCTAATCTATGTCAGCCTCAGAAAATGCCAAACAGTTACATTTTTCACAGAGCAAAGGTGCAGTGAGTTACAAGAAAGAACCAATTAGCTCAAAAGTCTGATGTGGTTAAATTCAAGGCTACACTTGTTTTTCTTACATTCTCACTATGTTAACTAATGCATTCCCAGGTGCACAGTGGATAAGAGATATGGGAACTTTGCAACAAGCATTGGCCCTATAATGAAGTCCTATACCACCACTACTCTAATAACTTTTAACTCTTTGAAAGGCTCTATATTTTAGGCTTTCCATGCCTCTCACAGTTGGGAGGCTGTAAATAATCACATGAGTAGCTGTAAGAGTCTGGATATACCTGCTGAGCAAGCTAGAATGCTAACAGAGGGGGTTTGATTTGAAATATTCCTTTCATGTACAGGAGACTTATTAGCTATAGCCCTAAGGTGATTTTCTCCAGAGAAAGGTGGTCAGGGTTAGCCCCCTGTTAATGTCAGAGGAGTTGGTGAAAGTCATGAAATAATAAAACACATAGATTCTGGTTTTGGGGTAGATGCTCAAGAAAGCCCCCTTGAGTTCTGAAGCCTTGCTTAACAGTTCTCTTCCACATGAACTTTGTCATGGGTGGGATCTCCCGAGGTGGCTCCCGGCAATATTCCATTCTGTATAGGTACCACGACTTTCTTATCCGCTTGTCTGTCGATGGACATCTAGGTTGCTTCCATGTCCTGCCTATTATAAACAGTGCTACGATGAACATTGGGGTACACATGTCTCTTTCAATTCTGGTTTCCTCAGCATGTATGCCCAGCAGTGGGATTGCTGGGTTGTATGGCAGTTCTATTTCCAGTTTTTTAAGGAAGGAATCTCCACACTGTTCTCCATAGTGGCTGTACTAGTTTGCATTTCCACCAACAGTGTAAGAGGGTTCCCTTTTCTCCACACCCTCTCCAGCATTTATTGTTTGTAGACTTTTTTGATAGCAGCCATCTACCAGCATGAGATGGTACCTCACTGTGGTTTTGGTTTGCATTTCTCTGATAATGAGTGATGTTGAGCATCTTTTCATGTGTTTGTTAGCCACCTGTATGTCTTCCTTGGAGAACGTCTGTTTAGTTCTTTGGCCCATTTTTTGATTGGGTCGTTTATTTTTCTGGTATTGAGCTGCATGAGCTGCTTGTATATTTGTGAGATTAATTCTTTGTCAGTTGCTTTGTTTGCTATTTTTTTCTCCCATTGTGAAGGCTGTATTTTCACTTTGCTTATAGTTTCCTTCATTGTACAAAAGCTTTTAAGTTTAATTAGGTCCCATTTGTTTATTTTTGCTTTTATTTTCATTACTCTGGGAGTGGGTCATAGAGGATCCTGCTGTGATTTATGTCAGAGAGGGTTTTGCCTATGTTTTCCTCTAGGGGTTTTATAGTTTCTAATCTTACATTTAGATCTTTAATCCATTTTGAGTTTATTTTTGTGTATGGTGTTAGTGTTCTAGTTTCATTGTTTCACAGGTGGTTGACCAGTTTTCCCAGCACCACTTGTTTAAGAGATTGTCTTTTTTTCATTGTATGTTCTTGCCTCCTTTGTCAAAGATAACGTGTCCATAGGTGCATGG
>SJYX01005874.1:0-11713 GCA_006410675.1 Oreotragus oreotragus | reverse complement strand
CAGGAGCGTGCACACATAAACATCATACAGTCTACGTTTCACTCTTTTATTTTTCATATGGACTCTAAGTTCCCAGATCCTCCCATCCGGTGTGAACCATATAACTGTGGATACTTTTACAAAGGAAATGAAACAAAACAATCCTGAAATCTCTCAGTAACAAAAACGATCAAGGTAGGTTCTGGCATCAGACTGACCCTGAGTCACAGAAAAGTCAATTAATTGTGATGGCCATAATGGATCGATTATTCTGGGAAATCTCCGACATGACTTCAGCCCAGGAGGCTGACAAGGAGACACACATCAAATGCGCGAGCCCTTTCCGAGGGAGCAACAGCAGGGGGTGGGGGACCCACAAGCACAGCCACTCACCTCAGACAGTGTGGTCCCGACACTCAGGGAGATCGGCGCATAGCCCTTCCTCAGCTGGGAGGCTGGATTCTGCCACTTTCAAATATCTTGCTTCTTGTCAGTTAATTATACAAGCGAAATATATTTTTTAAATACAATACGAAACTAAAACAGCAACTTGTATTTTTTGCAGAGGGATGGGGCAACACATATATTTTAATCCATGCCCAAATGAATCAAATTCATTTTCTTCAGATTTCAGTGTTTCACTTTTCTCTAATGCTTTTATCTACTATAAAAATAACTCAAAGAAGAGCAAAAGATGAAAGGCTCATCCATCTAGATACCCATAGAGAACCACCATTAACATGAATAGTGCATTTTACTCTGGACATTTTCAGTCTAATATATAATTATAATCGTTGGGCATAATCACAATTGCTACACTAATTTTTGAAAAAGCATTGTTTATATTTTTCCTGATTATAAAATCAATATAAGCCCTTAGAGATTGTTCAGAGTAAGTAAACAGAAGAGTATAAAGAAGATGAAAATTCCCTGTAGCCCACCCCTCCGCAAGAAGCCCTCCTAATGAGAATCCCTGGCTCTGAACTGCTCCCCTCTCCAGCCCTTGGGTCCTCAGTTCCAGGGCCTGGCTGTGCCATCCGTCTCCATGTCCTGGGACAGGGGACGAGGGGGCTGTCCTCACATCAGTGCTCCAAGCGTCTCCACCAGATCCAAGCTGCCAGCCCCTCAGCCCTGGGGCCACACACCCGCCCTGTGGTCGTTCATCTTCTTGGCTACCTTATGTCAAAATATTCATACTTGTTTTTGCCTTGTTAGCTAATGTCCTTTGCCGGCCACTACCCCCTCTGCCGTCGTACCCCATTTTAAATATTATGGTCCTAATTACAGCAGATGATTGTTGAATGACCAAACAGGGCAGACAGACCATGATCACACTCCAGAGGCCCAGCCTCTCTTTTACAAAATGGGACTCTTTTTTTTTTTTTTTTTNCCGGCCACTACCCCCTCTGCCGTCGTACCCCATTTTAAATATTATGGTCCTAATTACAGCAGATGATTGTTGAATGACCAAACAGGGCGGACAGACCATGATCACACTCCAGAGGCCCAGCCTCTCTTTTACAAAATGGGACACCTTTTTTTTTTTTTTTTTTAACACCATCCAATGATGTCACCCGTTTGCGGTTTCTCTGGGACTTTATTAAAATGTTTGTGACGGAGCCAATGTAAACCATCCTAAATCCAACACAGAGCTGAAAGGACTGATTTTAGGGAATGTGAAGATATGGATCATTGGGCCTGTCGAAGCCCCATCTTGAGCCAATTATTGGTGTCATCTTGAGCCAATTTAATCAATCCAAGAGGGATTGGGGGGTAGAAGGGGGTTCGGGCAGGGGTTGTGAGCATTGGTCAAATGTGCTGGCTCAAATGTGTGTGTCATGAAAGCAACTGGGCCCCCACTTTGTGGATTTCAGTCCCCGCGTTACTTGCACTTTCATCCCAGGGTACCCGCTGATGCCCAGTTTCAGCCTCATTATGGGGTTTGTTTGAAATCCTTGAGTAGTCCTGGCCCAGATTTGAGAAAGGAAGCCCCCAAATCTTCAAGACCATTTCTCATTGGGGAGACAATGTCAGGGGCGCAGAACCCACTAGATGCTACTGACATTCAAGCCACTGAGGGGCCCCAACCGGACGACAAAAGGGCCTGTAGTGCTCACAGTGGAAATGCTTAGAAACAGAACCCAGCCGCTAAGCAGCCTTGAGTACTTACCTACTGTTGAGTTGCTCTCTCTTTTTACCTTTTTAAAAAATTTTTTATTGAGATATAGTTGATTACAATGCTGTGTTAGTTTCAGCTGTACAGCAAAGTGATCTGTTAGACATACACATAGATCCACTCTTTTTTAAGATTCTTTCCCCATATAGGCCAGTACAAAGTCTTGAGTAGAGTTCTCTGTGCTATATAGAGAGTCCTCATTAGTTATCTGTTTTATACGTAGTATTGTGTATATGTCAATCCCAATCTCCCAATTTACCCCTCCTTCCCTTACCCCAGTAACCATAAGTTTATCTTCTATTGTCATATTGAGTGAAGTAAGTCAGACAGAGAAAGACAAATATCATAGGATATTGCTTATATGTGGAATCTAAAAAAAGGCTACAAACGAACTTATCTACAAAACAGAAATAGAGTTTCTCTTTACCTTTTAATTGAGTAGCCAGCACCACAAATCATAAACTGTATGGTTATCTTCACTTAAAAGAAACAACAACAAAAGATAAAACATTGACTGGAAAGAAAAGACCCTGAGACATCAGCACCAGAAATATTTGGTGGCAGGAGCTGAAGCCACATCAGCCTCCAGTTTCACACTCTGTGCCTTGAGTGAGTGACACAAATGCAGGTAAGACAGTTTCACTTTCTTCCTTACAAATCCACAGAGAACGATCAGCATCTGTGGCATGCAATTATCACTCAAATCTTATTTCTCCACAGATATGTTTTTATTTCTCCATGCCCCAGAAAGGATGTAAAGAGGTGGTACCCAGGCCTGACATATTTGATTAGCTGCCCCATCCTCTCACCTGAGCTCTCCTTCCATCTATCTAGGATTCAAAGGGCTGTTTCTCCTTCTCCAGAGGCAACTCTTCACATTTTTTTATGATATAAAAAGAGTGCAGGCTGTCTAGTGTGTGTACTTTCTGTGTTTTGATGGCTAACATCCGTGAGTATGCTCAGTCAGTTCTCCAGAACCGGTTATTTGTCTTGGATATAACGCTGTGCGAGGCTGCGCGGTTTGGAAAGGTTACCGCGGCAGTGAGCCTTGTCACAGTGCATCTCTGTGCAAGCTTGAGTCGATGGCGCGGAATGTGCACCGATAACACAATTGTTTTCAACCCACAAAATTGACGAGAAAGGCCCTCTTCAGTTCTGGAATGCAGGCTTGCTGTCAGTTCACAAAGGAGGTATCCAAAATCTTACGCCAGGAATGAAAAAATACAAGTCAGACAATCGCCTTGATGTTCCCAAATTTAATTACTTTAAAAAAACTCTGCTTCCCCATCACTGAATTATTTTTCAGAAAACAATGGATATTGGATTCATCTCTTCCCATCATATGCATTCTGAAAGCTGTTTGGATTAAAACTGACTTTCTTTCTATTTTTGCTTGTTTCCAAAGACTTTGACTGCTAAACTTTTAATTTCTGTAAACCTAATGGGCTTCTGGAATAATCCAGGAGCACTGTTTACTCTGAACGTGCTCAAAACAAATCCCAAAGCAACTTTAATCATTGCCACCTCCAAGGAAAGAAGAGGAAACACAACTCTGGGATGGGCTGGCTTGGCTCATCAAGTCAGCATCTCCACTGGAGAAAGTGTTAGTCTGTCTAGAAGTCAGGCTAATCTTACCTTTCAGTTATGGAAGGAAATGGATTTTAGATTCAGGACTCAAGGTGGGTCCTCTATCTGCGAGATCAAATGTTCTGGTGCTTTCAACAAGAAAATGCTACTGCCTTTCTCAAGGCAGAGGCCAGCCGGGACTGCGGGCTTCATAAACAAACTCTGCTATTTATTGGAGCTGCCCACCCGAATCCAAATCTTCCTCTCTTCAATCGCGGCCTGTTTACCGCAGCTTAAACGGGGTTCTGCAGCCCTGCCTGGGTCTGCAATTTATTACTTGCTGAGAGAGCTCAGACCCAGAGTTTAAATGTCCCTAGTTGAAAGTTTATACCAGTCAGGACAGAAAATTATTCTCTCTGCCTAGGTTGAAGCACATTACTTCTTTATTGAATTAATTATGATAAGGATCATAACTTTAAACGAGGGGTGAGGTGCTGGCTTTCCGCTGGGATTGCTTGGAGCAATTTTCATCCAAGCATTTTTGTGGAGTTATTGAGTCTGGCAGGTCTGAACTTTGGAGAGGAGTAACTTTCTCCAGAACTTGAAAGGGCTTGGACATTGATCCAGGCAAAGCTGTACCAGATTCCATGTTTTGAGACAGGGAAATTTGCACTGCATGCTGAACAAATAACCGCGGGACCGGATGAAAGACAGCTCGGGAACTCCTCATGTGGCCTTGAGCTTGGCCTTTCCCTGACGGAGCTGGCCTGGGGAGGGCAAGGACGGACAAGGACAGGCAGGGCCCCAACAAGCCCATCTTCGCCCGCCTCTTGATGTTAGAAGGGCTGCAGGGCTGTGCAAGCAGGGGGCTGGTCCTGATGCACAGGGGATGGTGGGCTGACCAGCAAAGGACACTTGCTCCAAGGTCGAGTGGACCTGGGTCTAATTCTGCTTTGGCCACTCTCTAGTGCCAGAATATGAAGAGTGTCCCTTCCCTTCTTTGTTTCACCCCACATCACTTGACTATTTAAAGAAGTCAGTTTGTTTATGTGTAATATATGTTATTCAGAATATATGGGGCTTCCCAGGTGGCTCAATAGTAAAGAATCTGCCTGCCAACACAGGAGACAAGTTCAATCCCTGGGACAGGAAGATGCCCTAGAGGAGGAAAGGGCAACCTGCCCCAGTATTCTTGCCTGGACAATCACAAGGACAGGGGAGCCTAGCGGGCTACAGTCCATGGGGTCGCAAAGAATCAGATACAACTGAGCACGAAGACACACAATATAGAATACATGGATATTCTGTATACACACACACATATATATCTAGTACTTAGTTGGGATTATTTAAAGGTAGTCATGATTACTATTCTCATTATGTTCAGGAAAATGGAAAAGTTCAGCCAGACCAACGTCTCCTATCTCTTCCAGCTAAAGTCTTCCACTCCCACCCAGGTGACAAAGCTTTGTAGGTCTCTTGCTCCCAGTCCAGGAACATGCTGCCCACAGTCTTCACCCTTGGGTCCCTGCCCTCAGTAGCTCGGGGCCTGGCCTTGAGTTCCAGCCTCCTCAGAAGCTCAGCTCTGCTCTGAGAGAGGAGCCTGCCACCCCAGGAGCTCAAACCAGCAGATCCTGACCAAGGCAGTTCCATTTTGGAGAAGCTTTATTTCTGCTGCTTCTGAGGGGCGGTATACCTCCAAGTCCCACTAGGAGACCTGTCTGCCGCGGATCCACCAGTGTTGTCCAGAGCAGGCCAACCAGGCAGTCAGCCAGTTAGCCAATCCAGGGGCCAGTGGGTGGGGCAGTCTGGAGTTCTAGCTGCTCAGCTGTGAACAAGTCCACCCTGAGGCCCCCTGCTGGCGGGACATACACTGTTGCCACAACAGCTCTTCCCTGTACCCCCCTCTATCCCCTCAAAGCGCACTTTTCATCCCACAATTCATGCCTCTCTCTTTGGAGTCTACATCACTTGGGTTATTGGAGCCTTCTCTGAATGGGGTGATCCATGGTTTTAATCTGTCAAAAGGAGGGTACCACAGCTGGGATCACGGCAAGGGCCAGGGACAGTGAACAGGGGCTGGGCTCAGGAGCACTGGCCAGCAGCCTGCCCGGTACCCCCCGCCCACTCCCTCAGGGCCAGGCCCTGGCTCCTCAGGCCTGCCCAAGCCAAGCCTCTGAATGAGGAGGGTCCCTTCCCCTCTGTAGGGTTAGCCAGGGGTGAATGTGGGGCAAATACCAGATTTCTCAGTTTCCTGCAGTGCGAGGCAGACAACAAAATTATTACCTCTCCAAGGGGATACAGGCTGAAAATATCAGCAGGTTCCAGGAGGGTTTTGAGAGTTTTGTGGAATGCGCTAGAGTAGGAACATGACTGATCCTGGACGGGGTGTCCTGCCCTGTCTTTCAGCACCTGTCCTCATTCAAGGGTCCAGCCTTCTTTGAGAAAGAAACATATAAAGGTGTTCACACTAAAATGTAAATGATTCTTCATGTGTTACACTGCATAAGGGTTTTTCACAGAAAATATATAAGTAGAAATTTTCATTATAATTCTGCAGTCACTGCCTTCTCTGATATACGAATGTGCAGAGACACACACTGACACACACAAACCACACACAAACACATATGCACACACAAACATACACGTCTCTCCANCATTTTTGTGGAGTTATTGAGTCTGGCAGGTCTGAACTTTGGAGAGGAGTAACTTTCTCCAGAACTTGAAAGGGCTTGGACATTGATCCAGGCAAAGCTGTACCAGATTCCATGTTTTGAGACAGGGAAATTTGCACTGCATGCTGAACAAATAACCGCGGGACCGGATGAAAGACAGCTCGGGAACTCCTCATGTGGCCTTGAGCTTGGCCTTTCCCTGACGGAGCTGGCCTGGGGAGGGCAAGGACGGACAAGGACAGGCAGGGCCCCAACAAGCCCATCTTCGCCCGCCTCTTGATGTTAGAAGGGCTGCAGGGCTGTGCAAGCAGGGGGCTGGTCCTGATGCACAGGGGATGGTGGGCTGACCAGCAAAGGACACTTGCTCCAAGGTCGAGTGGACCTGGGTCTAATTCTGCTTTGGCCACTCTCTAGTGCCAGAATATGAAGAGTGTCCCTTCCCTTCTTTGTTTCACCCCACATCACTTGACTATTTAAAGAAGTCAGTTTGTTTATGTGTAATATATGTTATTCAGAATATATGGGGCTTCCCAGGTGGCTCAATAGTAAAGAATCCGCCTGCCAATACAGGAGACAAGTTCAATCCCTGGGACAGGAAGATGCCCTGGAGGAGGAAAGGGCAACCTGCCCCAGTATTCTTGCCTGGACAATCACAAGGACAGGGGAGCCTAGCGGGCTACAGTCCATGGGGTCGCAAAGAATCAGATACAACTGAGCACGAAGACACACAATATAGAATACATGGATATTCTGTATACACACACACATATATATCTAGTACTTAGTTGGGATTATTTAAAGGTAGTCATGATTACTATTCTCATTATGTTCAGGAAAATGGAAAAGTTCAGCCAGACCAACGTCTCCTATCTCTTCCAGCTAAAGTCTTCCACTCCCACCCAGGTGACAAAGCTTTGTAGGTCTCTTGCTCCCAGTCCAGGAACATGCTGCCCACAGTCTTCACCCTTGGGTCCCTGCCCTCAGTAGCTCAGGGCCTGGCCTTGAGTTCCAGCCTCCTCAGAAGCTCAGCTCTGCTCTGAGAGAGGAGCCTGCCACCCCAGGAGCTCAAACCAGCAGATCCTGACCAAGGCAGTTCCATTTTGGAGAAGCTTTATTTCTGCTGCTTCTGAGGGGCGGTATACCTCCAAGTCCCACTAGGAGACCTGTCTGCCGCGGATCCACCAGTGTTGTCCAGAGCAGGCCAACCAGGCAGTCAGCCAGTTAGCCAATCCAGGGGCCAGTGGGTGGGGCAGTCTGGAGTTCTAGCTGCTCAGCTGTGAACAAGTCCACCCTGAGGCCCCCTGCTGGCGGGACATACACTGTTGCCACAACAGCTCTTCCCTGTACCCCCCTCTATCCCCTCAAAGCGCACTTTTCATCCCACAATTCATGCCTCTCTCTTTGGAGTCTACATCACTTGGGTTATTGGAGCCTTCTCTGAATGGGGTGATCCATGGTTTTAATCTGTCAAAAGGAGGGTACCACAGCTGGGATCACGGCAAGGGCCAGGGACAGTGAACAGGGGCTGGGCTCAGGAGCACTGGCCAGCAGCCTGCCCGGTACCCCCCGCCCACTCCCTCAGGGCCAGGCCCTGGCTCCTCAGGCCTGCCCAAGCCAAGCCTCTGAATGAGGAGGGTCCCTTCCCCTCTGTAGGGTTAGCCAGGGGTGAATGTGGGGCAAATACCAGATTTCTCAGTTTCCTGCAGTGCGAGGCAGACAACAAAATTATTACCTCTCCAAGGGGATACAGGCTGAAAATATCAGCAGGTTCCAGGAGGGTTTTGAGAGTTTTGTGGAATGCGCTAGAGTAGGAACATGACTGATCCTGGACGGGGTGTCCTGCCCTGTCTTTCAGCACCTGTCCTCATTCAAGGGTCCAGCCTTCTTTGAGAAAGAAACATATAAAGGTGTTCACACTAAAATGTAAATGATTCTTCATGTGTTACACTGCATAAGGGTTTTTCACAGAAAATATATAAGTAGAAATTTTCATTATAATTCTGCAGTCACTGCCTTCTCTGATATACGAATGTGCAGAGACACACACTGACACACACAAACCACACACAAACACATATGCACACACAAACATACACGTCTCTCCACCCAAACCCTTACCCTAACCCTGAGTACCCTGGACCCTCTCTCCCTACTGGCATTTACGCCGTGGACTGTAGCCCACCGAGCTCCTCTGTCTAGGGAATTTCCCAGGCAAGAACACTGGAGCAGCTTGCCATTTCCTCCTACAGGGGATCTTCCTGACCCAGGGATCAAACCCATGTCTCTTGTATTTCCTGCACTGGCAGCGACAATATGCCCTACAATGCACTAAAGCATCCCCCTACTCTGTTTCCCTAATTTTCTTAAATGCATCCTTCAAATTCTAGCCCAGTTGCCATTTCTTCAGGAGGCTCTCAGAGACTCTCCCTCTCTCTGGGCTGCATTAGCAGTTGTTCCCAGCATGCCCTCTGTGCTGCTCCAATGCAGCCCTCCCCGCCCTGAGCGATCATCATTTGGTTCCTGGCCTCATTCTCCCATGAAACTGTCAGCTCCTGAGGGCAGAACCAGGGTCTCGTTCTGCATTTCATCCCTAATGCTTCTTTCTTCCTGAGAAATAAAGTCAGACCCCCTGGTAGGGATGTGGAGCAAGGCACACACAGAGGCACTCCTGAGTGTGACACAGTTATGCATTCAGAGGCACCCCAAAGAGAAAAAGGCATTCACCAATTTCCTAAAAATCTTTCCAACCATAGCTCTGACAAAGAGAACCGAAACTTGAAGAATTGGAGAAAGACACTGTGCCTCTCAGTCCTAAATGTTCATTGGACAGACTGATGCTGAAGCTGAAACTCCAATACTTTGGCCACCTGATGCAAAGAACTGAGTCATTGGAAAAGACTCTGATGCTGGGAGGGACTGAAGGCAGGAGGACAAGAGGATGACAGGGGATGAGATGGTTGGATAGCATCACCGACTCGATGGAGCAGGCTCTGGGAGTTGGTGATGGACAGGGAAGCCTGGCGTGCTGCAGTCCACAGGGTCACAAAGAGTCAGACACGACTGAGTGATTGAATTGAACTGAACCGTGCCTCTCAGCATGTCATTGGGACTTCCTTGGTGGCTCAGACGAGAAGGAATCCACCTGCAATGCAGGAGACCAGGCTTTGAATCCCAGGTTGGGAAGATCCCTTGGAGAAGCGAAAGACAACCCACTCCAGTATTCTTGTCTGGATAATCCTACAGGGGAGCCTGGTAGGCCACAGTCCATGGGGTCACAAAGAGTTGGACACAACTGAGCAACCAACATTTCACTTTAAAAAATACATTAGCTGAAAATGTGAAAATTGGCCAGTAAATAAATATGTGGTACCAAGCTGTGACCTCTCAGACCTGTGGCAGCTCCCACTCCTGCAGACTGAGGGTTCCCAGCCCATCCACCTCACTAGGTATCCCAAGAGGCAGGCAGACGGCTTCTCAGGCCACGCGGGTTATTATTCATGGTTTCACAACAGCACATGCTGCCAGCCTCCCTTGTTTTATCACCTGGAATCTGAAACTTCAGCTCCTTCCTTTCTGCCACCCTCAGCACAAGGCCTGCTCAGAGCCACAGCTCACTCAGGATGACGGGCTGCCCAGGACAGACCTGCCACAAGCCACCCTTGGCCATGCCCACCTGCCCACACACCACACACAGGCCTGGAGACTGTAGGGAAAAAGGGCCAAGAGCGTTGGCCCTGGAGGTGCTCTGCTGCTACTGCTGCTGCTGCTAAATCACTTTAGTCATGTCCGACTCTGTGCAACCTCATAGATGGCAGCCCACCAGGCTCCACCATCCCTGGGATTCTCCAGGCAAGAACACTGGAGTGGGTTGCCATTTCCTTCTCCGATGCATGAAAGTGGAAAGTGAAAGTGAAGTCACTCAGTCGTGTCTGACTCTTAGCCACCCCATGGACTGCAGCCTACCAGGCTCCTCCACCCATGGGATTTTCCAGGCAAGAGTACTGGAGTGGCGTGCCATTGCCTTCTCTGAGATGCTCTATCGGGGTTCAAATCCTGACTCCGCCCATTCACAAGCTGGGTGATCTTAGGCAAGATATTTAACCACTGTGAGCTTCATTCCCTCATCTGAAAACTGGGAAAAATAATATTTCTAATATTTACTTTGACTTTCAGTTTTCTAATTTTGGCTGCACAGGGTCTTAATTGTGGTGCGCAGGCTTTGCTTACTGCAGAGCATGAACTCCAGAGGGCGTGGGCTTCAGTAGTTGGGGCTTGCAGGCTCCAGAGCACAGCTCTGTAGTAATGGTACACCAGTTGTGATGCCCCACAACATGCAGGATCTTCCTGGACCAGGAATCAAACCCATGATCCCTGCATTGGCAAGAGGATTCCTAATCACTGGACCACCAAGGAAGTCTGGGAAAAATAATATTTTTTTAATCCCATAGCTGTGGGCTGAAGCTTATATCCACCTAAAGAGCTCCTAACAGTGTTCAGCTATGGTAAATAGCAAACGTCAGCGATTGTCAGTGCACATACACATATACAGAAGTCTGCACTGCTCACCTGTGATTTCCCCATCACTGATTCCCAGTCACAGGCTGAGAACTTCCCTTCTTAGACTCTGAGGAGCAGCCAAAGTTTCCTGAGCATCAGAAGGCTTGTAAAAACTCACAATCATTCATTCAACAAACATCAAATGAGCATCTACAGTATGTGGGGTGCTGAGGAACCAGAGATGGGACAAGGCCCAGTCTGGCCTTGAGAAGCACATAGGCAGGCTGAGATGCAGAGCAAGGAACTGATGGTGACAATGGTCTGGATGAATGTCATAATGAAGCATGGGAAGGGAGTAAGTGGTCAGTGGACAGAGCGGGGAGAGAGATGATCTACCCTTAGGCAATCAGGGAAGGCTTCTTGTAGGAGGGAACACCTGCATACTGAAGGCTGAGCATGAGTTAGCCATGTGAAGGGGTAAGGAGGCTGCACTAGGTCAAATTAATTAATTAACCATAACAAGCACCACAACCAACCAGTAAGTATTGTCAGGGCGTTTTCTCTCTGCCTGGACCAGTGTCAAGCATTTGAGCCACATATTCTCACTGAAGCTTCACTCTCAGCTCTGAATAAAAGTGGTCTGTATTTCGTCCAGAGCTGTATCCTCAATGCTTAGAACAGGGCATAACTTAAATGGTTCTCAATGAATATTTGCAGAACAAATAAAGATCAAGCACCCCTATAAGGATGGTTCTAATATGATTCCCACTTTTCAGATGAGGAAACAGAGGTATAGAGAAAGCAGGCACCTTGCTCA
>SJYX01005873.1:0-16540 GCA_006410675.1 Oreotragus oreotragus | reverse complement strand
TGTCCCCTGCATTGGTAGGCATATTCTTTACTACTGTGCCACCTGGAAAGCCCTACATAGCTGGCTCAATCTTAAATCTCCTAACTCCAAACTCCTTCATCAGATAAACATTCTTTTATTATCTAGTATTTGTCAGGTCTGACTTTAGGTGCTAGGATATAAAGATGAGCAAGGTACCAGGAGTTCCCAGTTTGGCAAGAAGACAGGGAAGGCAGGAAACAGCTATGAAGAATGGATTTCACAGAAGTATCTGTAGTCATTTGGCTTAGGGATAGACTCTGGGATTTAGACCTAGCTCATGTTAGGGTTGGGAAAGCTCATATCCTCCAGACACACAAATTCCCTCTGCAGCACCCCAGCAAATAGCCATCTAGTCTTTGCTCCAGCAATATCTAGTGACTTGTGGCTAGATGACTTATGGCTCATAATCCTTGAAGGGAGCTCATTCCATTTTTGAGCAATTCTCATGTTAAACTCAGAACAGCTTTCTTATGCATTCTATTTGTTGATGCAAGTTCTGCCTCTGGAGCTGCAAATAATAGCTCTCAAGTCTGTTTCATGTCACTACTCTTCAAGTATCTGAACACACCCTTTCCCTTAGTTATTTCTTTTATTTCTGTGAGCCCTTGGTTGGTAAACCATTAATCATAACTCAGGTTCTAGACTCTTTGCCATAGCACTCAGCTAAGTGCTTCACCCAAAAGGTGGTTTGATCAAGCAGAATATGATACAAGTTGTACCATGCTACCCCAGGTTTGTCACCCTCCTTGCCAGAAATACCTGGGAAAATCTTTACTGTCTTTGGAAAGATGGTTTGATCACAAGCTCAGTTTGGGATAGAGAGTCACAAATCAGTTCAAAGTTCTGAATTCTTATTACCTACGTTAACACTTAAATTTACCTAAGGCTACCGGTTTATGGCAGAAAGTGAAGAAAAACTAAAGCGCCTCTTGATGAAAATGAAAGAAGAAAGTGAAAAAGTTGGCTTAGAGCTCAACATTCAGAAAACTAAGATCATGGCATCCGGTAGGGATGGCAAATAGATGGGGAAACAGTGGCTCACTTTATTTTTCTCCACTCCAAAATCACTGTAGATGGTGATTGCGGCCATGAAATTAAAAGACACTTAACTCCTTGGAAGGAAAGTAATGACCAACCTAGACAGCATATTAAAAAGCAGAGACATTACTTGGCCAGCAAAGGTCCGTTTAGTCAAGGCTATGGTTTTTCCAGTGGTCATGTATGGATGTGAGAATTGGACTATAAAGAAAGCTGAGCGCCGACGAATTGATGCTTTTGAACTGTGGTGTTGGAGAAGACTCTTGAGAGTCCCTTGGACTGCAAGGCGATCCAACCAGTTCATCCTAAAGGAGATCAGTCCTGGGTGTTCATTGGAAGGACTGATGGTGAAGCTGAAACTCCAATCCTTTGGCCACCTGATGCGAAGAGCTGATTCATTGGAAAAGACCCTGGTCCTGGGAAAGATTGAGGGCAGGAGGAGAAGGGGACGGACAGAGGATGAGATGCTTGGATGACATAACCAACTCGATGGACATGGGTTTGGGTGGACTCTGGGATTTGGTGATGGACAGGGAGGCCTAGCATGCTGCGGTTCATGGGGTCACAGAGTCAGACACGACTGAGCAACTGAACTGAACTAGTTTATTCAGTTTGTGATGCCAGTGAGATTTGTTCCAGATTATTTTGCTAGAGGAAAACTGCTGCACGGCAGATATATCCAGCAAAATGTGTGGCGAACACTAGCATGTGTATCTAATTTTCACTGGGCAGGCCATCCTTTTTTTGCAAAGAACTGTTTCTAAAGCCGAATTGCTAAACAAACCCCACTTTCTCTTAAAATCTCCTGCCATGGGAGGGATTATTTTATTATCTTAGCCCCTGTTTACTGTCAAATAAATCATAGATATCACAACAATGTGTTTTACAGTTCAAAGAAGGAAGGTCTCAGTTTTTTTCTTTCCATAAGGCTAGGACCGTATTTCTAAAGCAGTCATGTGATCCTCAAAGCTGCCCATTTTAGAATCCTGGTAGGCCACTTAACTAGCTGTGTGGCTTCAGGCAAGTTCCCACTTACCAGAGAGTGACAAAATATCTTAAAAGTTGTTGTCAAGAGTCAGTGAGTTAGTACTTCTTTTGCACTTAAAACAATCAACCCTGAATATTCATTAGAAGGACTGATGCTGAAGCCCCAATACTCTGGCCACCTGATGTGAAAACACTCATTGGAAAAGATGAGGGTAGGAGGAGAAGGGGACGACAGAGGATGAAATGGTGGGATGGCATCACTGACTCAATGCACATGAGTTTAAGCAAACTCTGGGAAATAGTAAAGGACAGGGAAGCCTGCTGTGCTACAGTCCATGGGGTCACAAAGAGTCGGATGTGACTTAGCAACTGAACAGCAACAACATATAAGTACTCAGTTAATGAGTACTAAGTTAGTGTTTTAACTATTAGTAGTAGTAGAATAACAACACTAATACAAATGAGACTTAGGTTAGTAATTTTAATTCCTGAAAAATGTAAACAAGTTTTGCAGAGGGACGGAAGTTGGGATAATTTGGATGATTTGTTTTTGAAAAGATTTCTGTTTTAAACTGGCTAAGAAAATTTGCTCTGAGCTGTGCTATGAAACTGTTTGATTTTAGAATTTGAAGAAACTTGTTAAAAATTTTTTAATCCTTAAAGGCATTAAACAGTGGGATAAAACAGCTACCACAGCTCTTTTATTCCTTGACATTTTCAAGTGTGAATTATCTTACAAAAAAGGATAGCTTCGGGGAGAATTTAATGACTATTAATGAGCACTGTCCATCATTCAATAGCTTATTTGCTGTTTTTCTCTTTGAACTCAGGTGGGCAGAATTAGATTGATAATGATCAGTCATAGCTTTTTATATTTGTGATGATTCATGATCACAGAAAACTGCTTCTTAGTTCTACCCCTTTGTCCCCTTTTCCAGCTTCATTCCTCCTCCCTCCGTTTATAGGCTCATACTCTTAGATATTTAATGCATGTCTTCCCAGGCCAGGCAGATAGAATTTTATGTATATGTTTGTCCACCTGAAGAGTTTTGTGCTGTTTTGTTTGTGTGTGTATATGTGTTAAGTTTTTCATGATTATATTGTCATTCAAAATTCCACTCTCTTGGTAGACATGATTTTTGTGGCTCTCAGCTCATCATTTTTGACTGATACACAGTATATAATATACAACATTTCTCTTCTCTGTTTTCCTCCGACTGGACATTGAGTTTTTCCCTCAGTCAGCACTGTTGCTGACAGGGCTGTGATTCCCCTTCTTGTCCATGTGCCCAGGAACACACAACTGAGAAGCAGCAGCACCAAGTTTTGAGCCTGAGTATCTGACCCAGTTGGTTCTTTGTCACTGTGCAGACTCCCTGTCATCACTTTCTTGCTTAGTTTATTACATGAACACTATCACAGTAACAGTAGTGGAAATATTAAAAATGCAGTGGGCTTGTTGATTTTTCAACTCTTCATTTTTTGTCCAAATGTCTAAATTGTATTATTAATCCAGTATAGCCAACAATTTTATATTAATACATTTTTCACGCTGATAATAGCACCAACATCAGGGGGCCACAGAGGATCCATTGGTAAATATTTTAGGCTGTGTGGGCCCTGTGGTATCTGTCACAGCTACTTAACTCTACAGATGCAGTGGGAAACCTGTCAGAGACAGTTCTTCAACCTGTGAGTGGGGCTGTGTCCCAATAAAACTTTTTTTTAATGAAACAAGTGGTGGGCCCATTCACAGTAGTTTGCTGACCTGTGATTTAAATAATGATTTTAATGGGCTCAAAATATTCCTCTATTCAAGTTTTTTTTTTTTTTTCAGTATTAAAGGTAATGCTGTAATTGCACATTCATAGCCACTAACCATCAAGGGTTCTCCCTAAGACTGAACCTCAGAAAAGTGGAGAAGGTAATGACTGGCTTTACGACTGTGAGCCTGAAGCTGTGACCTGTGACTGTCACATGGGTTAAGCAAAAATGCCATAATCTACGGATGCCACACAGAGGGACAACAAAAAGTTTAAGAACTTAAGAACAGTAGCTGAGACTGTTGCTAGTGCCTTAGATTTTGATCACATCTCTCATCTTTTAAACTGAATCTGATTGAAAACTGCAGGCTCCAAATGGAGACCTGACTGCTGGGCCATCCCACCAAACTGGGGCTTTCATAACTAACCCTGAAGCTTCAGCCTCTCCCAGAAGTGTGAGTCTTTAACCGGCCAGTCTACCAGAATGATGTCTGTTTGGGCTGGCTTAGCATTCTAAGCTCTGCTGCTGCTGTTGCTAAGTCGTTTCAGGCGTGTCCGTTTCTGTGCGACCCCATAGACGGCAGCCCACCAGGCTCCGCCGTCCCTGGGATTCTCCAGGCAAGAACACTGGAGTGGGTTGCCATTTCCTTCTCCAATGCATGAAAGTGAAAAGTGAAAGTGAAGTTGCTCAGTCATGTCCGACTCTTAGCAACCCCAGGGACTACAGCCCACCAGGCTCCTCCGTCCATGGGATTTTCCAGGCAAGAGTACTGGAGTGGGGTGCCATTCATTGTCTTCTCTGATTCTAAGCTCTAGCTGTACTTAATTTATGGAAGTCAGCTTTTCTTTGGCGTTCACCTACATATCCACGTTTGTTATATACTTGCCTTGATGATCTCTTATTATTGTTCAGATCATTGGTATAACTTGTTATTACCCCTGTAGCCCCCATTATCATTTCACTGAGTTACTGTTTTTATGGTATGTTTTTTTCTTTTTCATATTTCTCTTTATATATTACCCTGACTTCTCAGTTTGGGAAAAATTTGCAATTACTGTATAAAAATAAAAAGAGTAATTTGGAAATCACTCTTAGTCTGATGGTTACACTTTCCTCCTTTTCAGATATATTTTTGCCAGCATGGATCGGTTTGACGATATATCAGAAGGTGAAGTGGACCATTCTTTCTTTGACAGTGACTTCGAAGAAGCAAAGAAAGGTGACAGCAGCTCAGTTTTTAACAAGCAGGATGATGACGCTGACGAGAAAATAGACAAAGATACGGAAAATGTAAACTTGAAACTTGGACTACAAAGACAGGAAGATGATCTTACTGAGAAGGGAACGGAGAGCAATGGGAAAACTCCTCCAGAGGAACACTCTATAGAAGTTGATAACGCACAAGCTGGAAATTCCTCACCCTCGACCACTTCTTCAAGATCAAAATTGTGTGATGCTAGAGTAGAACATAAAATACGCTTGCCCACTCCGAATAGCCTTCCCCAAACTGTAAAAGACAGTGAGCACGACTACTATACAGATGGAGAGGAGAGCACTGATGATGAGAAGAAGCATCATGTCAGGTCCAAGTCAGCTAAGCTGCCGAATAACTTCAAGAAAAGCCTAAGTAAAAAGTATTCCAGAAGCAGTTCCTCTTCCTCTTCGTCCTTCTCATCTTCAAGTTCCGATACAGGCTGTTCAGATACCGGATCTGATGTCGGCCTGTCTGATTCGTCTCCATCCCTGAAGAAGCGTCTCCCTGGCGCCACCCACTTGTCACCCAAACTGAAATATGAACCAGGAGAAAAATCACCAGGAGCCCACGCTTCAGGTACAAAACCCAAGGCTGGCGATGACACCGAAGAATCGGAAGACACTGTGACGGACGTCACTCCTTTATCGACCCCGGACATCAGCCCGGTTCAGTCTTTCGAACTGGGTGCCTCAAGCGACCGAAAAATGAAAGTTAAAAGGCAAGAAAATGTGAGACAAGAAGTGTATGAAAATGTTGAGGATCTGAAAAATAACTCGAAATCTTTGAAATCAGCCAAAAAAGGGAAGGAAAAACATGAACCCAGTCTCACCTCGAAGTCAGCGCCGTTGGATTCCAGTGTAGACTACAGATATAAACAAAAAGTCTTACATGACACAATGGACCTGAATCATCTTTTAAAAGGTAATTTTAAACACTGTGTTTGGAATTTATTTTCTAAATCACTACATCTGGAGAGAGGGCCTTTGTGTATTTTGTAATTTATTTTTGGCTGCATGGTCTTACTCTAGTTGTGGCAAGCGGGGGGCGGCTACCCTCTAGCTGGGGTGCACAGGCTTCTTGTTTTGGTGGCTTCTCGTTGCAGAGTACCAGTTCTAGGTACATGGGCTTCAGTAGCTGCAGCCCGTGGGCTCAGTAGTTGTGGTATATGGGCTTAGTTACGCCATGGCGTGTGGAATCCACCCAGACCAGGGATCGAAACCCTGTCCCCTGCACTGGCTGGTGGATTCTTATCCACTGTACCCCCAGGGAAGTCCTGTGTATTGAATGTAAATATTAAACCTAATATTATATTGAGCTTAAATATTAAATGCTATGAATTTACCTGGATTTTTCTAGTAGATGTGTTTTATTATTTGAGATCATGGATATATTATTATAATGTAACCAAATTATTTCATTGAAAGATACCTGGAATATCATTATTTATATTACTGCAAAGCTGATCAACTGGGACTAGAAAGTACTTCACAGTGATTCTTAGAAACCCAGAATGCCTGGAGACCAGATAAAATAAATGCAAGAAGGGGAGCAGATGTTTTCCTATGTTTGATAGAGACATGGGTGTAAGATATATTTCACTTTCTTTAAGAAAGAAAGCAAGCGCACCAAGTTTAAGGGAAGGTGGCATGAATGCTGGCAAATTAAGAGAGCTCAGAGAAAACTGTAGGAGACAATTCAGATTTTAAGTTAAGGGTAGAGAGAATTACTGGAAAATAATTACCAAGTTGATGAAATAGCATGATTCAAGTTTTAGTTACTTTTAAGATAGAAGGATTTAAGAATTAAGATAATCCTGACTACTGTATTTCTGTCCCAATTTATTTATACCCATTATTTAGTTTGAAAGGAACAATATATTCCAGGTGAAGAAAAAGCAACCTCAAACTTCATCTTTGACTTGTTAATATAACACTAAAAATATTGAGCTTGCAGGTTAGGTTTTAGGGCAATTGAAGATAAAGTTTTTAAGTTGCAAATAAGACTCGCTTGTCTTCATTTGTTTGAAATGTTAGTTGAAAGAATAAGTCTTCAGCTACATAACTTACATATGGTGGCCTGATAGAAGGGCATAAATAAGTCCCTTATTTGGTCAAATGAGTCTCATAGATTGATAAAATGTATTTTGGAGCAACTTTCCCTTGTGCATGTCCCCTCTTTTATAAGTTTTCTTTGATACTCATTGATTGTTTAATTATTTAAAATATCAATAGTATAAGGAAGAATACTCAGAAATTAAAGTCTTGGAAAAGATGTGCCAGGCTGATAAGAAAGAGAAAATAAAATATCAATCTTGTTAGTACACAAAGTAGAATTCAAAATCAGATTCTTGACATTGCCTATTACCATCTAGTGGCTAAGTCTCCACTCAGCCTGCCTTTCCTGATAAATGCTCATTCAATCTCTTAAAACGTTCAAGACTGAGTTTTCTATTCTTGCCCATCTGCTTCTTCCCCTAACAATGGGAATGATCTTTAAAAAAGTAGATCAGACCTACTAGTTTCCTTCTTAACTCTTCAGTGGGCTCACTCTTAGGTTAAAAATAAATACCAAATTTCTTACCATAGGCCAACAGACGATTTATTCAGTGACTCTTCATCCCAGGAAGTATGTGAGCATCTCTTGGAGAACTACTCAAATAGTAAACTATTACGTACTGATGCTTGGGCTCTGCCGTGGAGAGCCTGGTGCACTTGTCTGCCGTTGCTGCTGCTGCTGCTGCTGCTAAGTCGCTTCAGTCGTGTCCGACTCTGTGCGACCCCATAGACGGCAGCCCACCAGGCTCCCCCGTCCCTGGGATTCTCCAGGCAAGGACGCTGGAGGGGGCTGCCGTTTCCTGCTCCAGTGCACTTGTCTGATATGCAGTTTAAGTTGATGATCCACGGCTCGTCATCCTGTTTACTGCCTTCAGCTCCTCTTTCTCATTGCCTCTCAGTCCAGTCACAGGACTTCCTTACCGTTCATAGAATGTTAATACTTTGCACTCGTGGACTATTTGCACTTGAGGTTGGCCTGCCTCTCCGTAGAGGCTACTTCAGTCTGTTGCTCGGCCCTCAGCTTATCCATCACCTTCTCAGAAGTACTCTTCTGAAGCTTCTGTGCAAAAGTTTCACACCCACCCCTGCCTTACGGTCACAAAAGCCCATTTCCTTTCAGCAGACTCTGGAGTTAGTGTAAGCAACACGAGGGCAGGATCTTATTCCTTGCTGGAATCCCCGCCTTAGACGCTGTTTGTTACCTAAAGGACTGTGGGACACTTCTGTCCACAGCACTAGCGGTCAGGAAGTATGCATCTTAAGTTTCACTGAAATTGGATTTTGTAACAGTTACTCACTAGTCTTAGGTTTGCCATCTGAAATACATACAGTAAGTCTTTGCCTCCTGCTTCTACCTTATAACCTTATCCTGTTTTGACTCGAAAACAGAGCTAAAATGTGGCTCAGTCTCTAGGCATGTGGACTAGAGCTTTATTCTGTCTGCTGCCCCCTGGGGATCCCTGATCCCAGGACCTGCCCGCATGGTACGTGGTGCTCAGGGTTACTACAAGCCCAAGAACAAAGTGGCATTTTTCCCCCTGGATGCATCTGTTATTGGAGTCACCAATATAGCCCACCAAAGATTCTTTATAGCGGTAGACTATGTTTTAAATACTAATTGTGGCAATCAGTCTAGGCATACGGTGTTTCTTGAGGTTTCTCAAATTATGATTCCTGCTGAATTTGCCCAGTGAAGCTTTCAGATCCAAGAATATTTTTGTTTTTCTTTTTTTCATTTTCTCCATAGAGCTAAGCCATNTTTTTTTTTTTTTTCAGTATTAAAGGTAATGCTGTAATTGCACATTCATAGCCACTAACCATCAAGGGTTCTCCCTAAGACTGAACCTCAGAAAAGTGGAGAAGGTAATGACTGGCTTTACGACTGTGAGCCTGAAGCTGTGACCTGTGACTGTCACATGGGTTAAGCAAAAATGCCATAATCTACGGATGCCACACAGAGGGACAACAAAAAGTTTAAGAACTTAAGAACAGTAGCTGAGACTGTTGCTAGTGCCTTAGATTTTGATCACATCTCTCATCTTTTAAACTGAATCTGATTGAAAACTGCAGGCTCCAAATGGAGACCTGACTGCTGGGCCATCCCACCAAACTGGGGCTTTCATAACTAACCCTGAAGCTTCAGCCTCTCCCAGAAGTGTGAGTCTTTAACCGGCCAGTCTACCAGAATGATGTCTGTTTGGGCTGGCTTAGCATTCTAAGCTCTGCTGCTGCTGTTGCTAAGTCGTTTCAGGCGTGTCCGTTTCTGTGCGACCCCATAGACGGCAGCCCACCAGGCTCCGCCGTCCCTGGGATTCTCCAGGCAAGAACACTGGAGTGGGTTGCCATTTCCTTCTCCAATGCATGAAAGTGAAAAGTGAAAGTGAAGTTGCTCAGTCATGTCCGACTCTTAGCAACCCCAGGGACTACAGCCCACCAGGCTCCTCCGTCCATGGGATTTTCCAGGCAAGAGTACTGGAGTGGGGTGCCATTCATTGTCTTCTCTGATTCTAAGCTCTAGCTGTACTTAATTTATGGAAGTCAGCTTTTCTTTGGCGTTCACCTACATATCCACGTTTGTTATATACTTGCCTTGATGATCTCTTATTATTGTTCAGATCATTGGTATAACTTGTTATTACCCCTGTAGCCCCCATTATCATTTCACTGAGTTACTGTTTTTATGGTATGTTTTTTTCTTTTTCATATTTCTCTTTATATATTACCCTGACTTCTCAGTTTGGGAAAAATTTGCAATTACTGTATAAAAATAAAAAGAGTAATTTGGAAATCACTCTTAGTCTGATGGTTACACTTTCCTCCTTTTCAGATATATTTTTGCCAGCATGGATCGGTTTGACGATATATCAGAAGGTGAAGTGGACCATTCTTTCTTTGACAGTGACTTCGAAGAAGCAAAGAAAGGTGACAGCAGCTCAGTTTTTAACAAGCAGGATGATGACGCTGACGAGAAAATAGACAAAGATACGGAAAATGTAAACTTGAAACTTGGACTACAAAGACAGGAAGATGATCTTACTGAGAAGGGAACGGAGAGCAATGGGAAAACTCCTCCAGAGGAACACTCTATAGAAGTTGATAACGCACAAGCTGGAAATTCCTCACCCTCGACCACTTCTTCAAGATCAAAATTGTGTGATGCTAGAGTAGAACATAAAATACGCTTGCCCACTCCGAATAGCCTTCCCCAAACTGTAAAAGACAGTGAGCACGACTACTATACAGATGGAGAGGAGAGCACTGATGATGAGAAGAAGCATCATGTCAGGTCCAAGTCAGCTAAGCTGCCGAATAACTTCAAGAAAAGCCTAAGTAAAAAGTATTCCAGAAGCAGTTCCTCTTCCTCTTCGTCCTTCTCATCTTCAAGTTCCGATACAGGCTGTTCAGATACCGGATCTGATGTCGGCCTGTCTGATTCGTCTCCATCCCTGAAGAAGCGTCTCCCTGGCGCCACCCACTTGTCACCCAAACTGAAATATGAACCAGGAGAAAAATCACCAGGAGCCCACGCTTCAGGTACAAAACCCAAGGCTGGCGATGACACCGAAGAATCGGAAGACACTGTGACGGACGTCACTCCTTTATCGACCCCGGACATCAGCCCGGTTCAGTCTTTCGAACTGGGTGCCTCAAGCGACCGAAAAATGAAAGTTAAAAGGCAAGAAAATGTGAGACAAGAAGTGTATGAAAATGTTGAGGATCTGAAAAATAACTCGAAATCTTTGAAATCAGCCAAAAAAGGGAAGGAAAAACATGAACCCAGTCTCACCTCGAAGTCAGCGCCGTTGGATTCCAGTGTAGACTACAGATATAAACAAAAAGTCTTACATGACACAATGGACCTGAATCATCTTTTAAAAGGTAATTTTAAACACTGTGTTTGGAATTTATTTTCTAAATCACTACATCTGGAGAGAGGGCCTTTGTGTATTTTGTAATTTATTTTTGGCTGCATGGTCTTACTCTAGTTGTGGCAAGCGGGGGGCGGCTACCCTCTAGCTGGGGTGCACAGGCTTCTTGTTTTGGTGGCTTCTCGTTGCAGAGTACCAGTTCTAGGTACATGGGCTTCAGTAGCTGCAGCCCGTGGGCTCAGTAGTTGTGGTATATGGGCTTAGTTACGCCATGGCGTGTGGAATCCACCCAGACCAGGGATCGAAACCCTGTCCCCTGCACTGGCTGGTGGATTCTTATCCACTGTACCCCCAGGGAAGTCCTGTGTATTGAATGTAAATATTAAACCTAATATTATATTGAGCTTAAATATTAAATGCTATGAATTTACCTGGATTTTTCTAGTAGATGTGTTTTATTATTTGAGATCATGGATATATTATTATAATGTAACCAAATTATTTCATTGAAAGATACCTGGAATATCATTATTTATATTACTGCAAAGCTGATCAACTGGGACTAGAAAGTACTTCACAGTGATTCTTAGAAACCCAGAATGCCTGGAGACCAGATAAAATAAATGCAAGAAGGGGAGCAGATGTTTTCCTATGTTTGATAGAGACATGGGTGTAAGATATATTTCACTTTCTTTAAGAAAGAAAGCAAGCGCACCAAGTTTAAGGGAAGGTGGCATGAATGCTGGCAAATTAAGAGAGCTCAGAGAAAACTGTAGGAGACAATTCAGATTTTAAGTTAAGGGTAGAGAGAATTACTGGAAAATAATTACCAAGTTGATGAAATAGCATGATTCAAGTTTTAGTTACTTTTAAGATAGAAGGATTTAAGAATTAAGATAATCCTGACTACTGTATTTCTGTCCCAATTTATTTATACCCATTATTTAGTTTGAAAGGAACAATATATTCCAGGTGAAGAAAAAGCAACCTCAAACTTCATCTTTGACTTGTTAATATAACACTAAAAATATTGAGCTTGCAGGTTAGGTTTTAGGGCAATTGAAGATAAAGTTTTTAAGTTGCAAATAAGACTCGCTTGTCTTCATTTGTTTGAAATGTTAGTTGAAAGAATAAGTCTTCAGCTACATAACTTACATATGGTGGCCTGATAGAAGGGCATAAATAAGTCCCTTATTTGGTCAAATGAGTCTCATAGATTGATAAAATGTATTTTGGAGCAACTTTCCCTTGTGCATGTCCCCTCTTTTATAAGTTTTCTTTGATACTCATTGATTGTTTAATTATTTAAAATATCAATAGTATAAGGAAGAATACTCAGAAATTAAAGTCTTGGAAAAGATGTGCCAGGCTGATAAGAAAGAGAAAATAAAATATCAATCTTGTTAGTACACAAAGTAGAATTCAAAATCAGATTCTTGACATTGCCTATTACCATCTAGTGGCTAAGTCTCCACTCAGCCTGCCTTTCCTGATAAATGCTCATTCAATCTCTTAAAACGTTCAAGACTGAGTTTTCTATTCTTGCCCATCTGCTTCTTCCCCTAACAATGGGAATGATCTTTAAAAAAGTAGATCAGACCTACTAGTTTCCTTCTTAACTCTTCAGTGGGCTCACTCTTAGGTTAAAAATAAATACCAAATTTCTTACCATAGGCCAACAGACGATTTATTCAGTGACTCTTCATCCCAGGAAGTATGTGAGCATCTCTTGGAGAACTACTCAAATAGTAAACTATTACGTACTGATGCTTGGGCTCTGCCGTGGAGAGCCTGGTGCACTTGTCTGCCGTTGCTGCTGCTGCTGCTGCTGCTAAGTCGCTTCAGTCGTGTCCGACTCTGTGCGACCCCATAGACGGCAGCCCACCAGGCTCCCCCGTCCCTGGGATTCTCCAGGCAAGGACGCTGGAGGGGGCTGCCGTTTCCTGCTCCAGTGCACTTGTCTGATATGCAGTTTAAGTTGATGATCCACGGCTCGTCATCCTGTTTACTGCCTTCAGCTCCTCTTTCTCATTGCCTCTCAGTCCAGTCACAGGACTTCCTTACCGTTCATAGAATGTTAATACTTTGCACTCGTGGACTATTTGCACTTGAGGTTGGCCTGCCTCTCCGTAGAGGCTACTTCAGTCTGTTGCTCGGCCCTCAGCTTATCCATCACCTTCTCAGAAGTACTCTTCTGAAGCTTCTGTGCAAAAGTTTCACACCCACCCCTGCCTTACGGTCACAAAAGCCCATTTCCTTTCAGCAGACTCTGGAGTTAGTGTAAGCAACACGAGGGCAGGATCTTATTCCTTGCTGGAATCCCCGCCTTAGACGCTGTTTGTTACCTAAAGGACTGTGGGACACTTCTGTCCACAGCACTAGCGGTCAGGAAGTATGCATCTTAAGTTTCACTGAAATTGGATTTTGTAACAGTTACTCACTAGTCTTAGGTTTGCCATCTGAAATACATACAGTAAGTCTTTGCCTCCTGCTTCTACCTTATAACCTTATCCTGTTTTGACTCGAAAACAGAGCTAAAATGTGGCTCAGTCTCTAGGCATGTGGACTAGAGCTTTATTCTGTCTGCTGCCCCCTGGGGATCCCTGATCCCAGGACCTGCCCGCATGGTACGTGGTGCTCAGGGTTACTACAAGCCCAAGAACAAAGTGGCATTTTTCCCCCTGGATGCATCTGTTATTGGAGTCACCAATATAGCCCACCAAAGATTCTTTATAGCGGTAGACTATGTTTTAAATACTAATTGTGGCAATCAGTCTAGGCATACGGTGTTTCTTGAGGTTTCTCAAATTATGATTCCTGCTGAATTTGCCCAGTGAAGCTTTCAGATCCAAGAATATTTTTGTTTTTCTTTTTTTCATTTTCTCCATAGAGCTAAGCCATGGACGTGTGAGATGGGGCGTGTGCGTGGCCAAGCTGTGTCGCTCTGGCTGTCTTCTATTAGGCAGGCAGTAAAAGATTGCAGAAATGTTCGACTCTGCTTCTCTTCCCACTAATTTTTTATTTTTATGAAATGTGATATTTATGTAGAACTGGTTTATTATTTTCAGATGAATTAACAGATGTCTTTCAGTTTTTTACCATTAATTTCTAACATGGTAAATATTGATAGATATAACCCACATAAACATTATTTGGGGTCCTCAGTAAACTTTTGGTGGGAGGTCTGTTTAAGAACTTCTATTCCTGAAGAATGGATTTATAATCTATTACAGAAAAAATAAATTAGCATAGTCAGTCTTTGAAAAGGGGGAAAATGGGAGAAAAGAACAAAAAAAACCCATTTTTTGGAAGATATAAAATTATGAGAAGAGATCAAACAATATATAAGTAAATTGTTTTGACTTACCAGAAGACAGAGGGGATAAATTTTTTAAATCAAGTCCAACCTGCAAAGATGTTTAAAATATCAATAGGAAGAATGAAAATAAAGGTTTGAAAAGGTTATGCCAGGCAGGTAACAAGGAGGAAACAGAAATATCAATCTTATTAGTACACAAAATAGAATTTCAGATGTGAAAATCACTGAAAGGGACAAAGAAGAGTATTTTACATGAACCAACTGACCAAGTACACTAAAAAAGATTTAACAGCCGTTGATTTGAAGTGTTTGATAAAAGCAAAACAGAGCTAGATGATGAAATTGATAAAGCTGTAATCGCTGTGGAAGATTGGTAGATGTTAGACAAAAATAAAGTATGAACTACCCACTCATGGGCTGCACTTGGCCCATGGTTTTTTGTTTTGTTTTTTGTTGTTTTTTTTTTGTCTATTACGTAATATATTTCTTTGAGTGATGAGATAGCAGTTTCATAACAGATTACCCCAGTACTTAGGGTATAGTCATAGTTGCTCAGTCGTGTCCAAACTCTTTGCGACCCCATGGACTGATGTGGCCCACCAGGCTGCTCTGTCCATGCAATTCTTGAGGCAAGAATAGTGGAGTGGGTAGCCATTCCCTTTTCCAGGGGGTCCTCCTGACCCAGGGATCGAACCCTGGTCTCCCACACTGGAGGCAGATTCTTTACCATCTGAACCACCAGGGAAGCCCCTTAGGGTACAGAGAGAGACTCAAAGGTCGGGGTGACTTGACAGGTGGGGCCTGGAATCATCTGAGTGCTGGTGTACTCACACATCAAGTGTCTGGGCTTGGGGTGACTTGGAGACCAGGACTTGCTGAGCAGAGGGCTCGTGCATGGCCTCTGCCTGTGGTCTAGCTACTCCAGGTACCGCAGCCTCAGTGCAGATGGTTCAGAGCCCCAAGGACGGTGTTCCAGGAAACAAAGCACAAACCTCACCACCTTTTATGACCTAGCATCAGAAGCCACATGGCATCATTTCTTCCATGTTCTATTGGCTATACACCTTCCCAGATTTAAGAGCAGGCGCGTAGACCCTCCTTCTTGATGGGAGGAGTGTCAAATAACACAGACACTGCAAAACTTCTTTAGTCCACCCTCTGGCCATACATTGATTTACATTCCTCCCAAGTGCAAAACTCTGTTCCCCCTTTTCAAAGATCCCTCCCACCTGGTGGTCCAGGGTTAAAGCAAGTCCCAAGGGCAGCTGTGGCTGCTTGCGTGTAGTTCCTCAGTTATAGCTCGAGGACTTTGAGAATCTTCTGCCAGGAGACAAGGAAGCCCACATAGTAATAATTTTGAACCCAAAGTCCCAGCTCTGATATTCTCTATAAATTCTGCTTGAAAACTGACCGATTCCTTTTTTAGTTCATCTGTCTTCTATCCTGTCTTCTTATGGTGGTAAAATAAACTATTGATACTTTAAAGATTCTCCTTGGAGATCTGCTTAGCAAAATCCACCAGTGGCAGAAGGTATGTTTTCCATTTTCCTTGCTGTCAGAGCCAGCAGTGTTGCTAAAATTCTGCCACTTGATCATCTTCACCAGCAGTCTCCTCCAACCCTTTCTAGCTCCACTTACTGTCTGGTCTCAAAGCCAGTGCTCCAGATGTTAGGTTTTCATTGCAGTAGTACCCTACGCCTGGTACTCTGTTTTGTGTGTTAGTTACCATTGCTCTGATGACAGATCCCAATCTTAGATGGGTAAAGTGGCAGCCTAGGATGACCTGAAGGCTGGGATCACAGTGCCCACACCACACATAGCCCCTCTATGTGGTTTTGATGTCCTCACAGGGTAGTCAGCCTCACAGCCTCAGGGCAGCCAGACAGGGTGGCCCAGGGCTCCAAGCACAAGGATTCCAGAGACAAGGTGGGTTGGGCTGCACCTGTCTCTATCTTTGCCCAGCCTTGGGCTGTATCGTGTTGGTCCACACCATCACAGACCTGCCCAGATGCAAAGGAAGGAGACCGGAAGAATGTCTCAGAAGTTCTCATCTGACAAGATGTTCATAAAGAAGATAAACTTAGTAAATTTAGTTCATTATTCCTTGAATCATCACCTCTCAGTTACAAGAGTTGGGATTTTAAAAAACCTTTGAAACATCATTTTAAAAAGCAAATATCATTGGTTTTTTTAAATCGGGATCGTGAATATGCCTACAGGATGGATTTTTTTT
>SJYX01005872.1:0-16507 GCA_006410675.1 Oreotragus oreotragus | reverse complement strand
AACCAAAAAGTTCCAAAAAGTAAAACTTGAATTTGCTGAGTGCTGGCAACTATTTACATAGCATTTACATTGTACTAGGTATTATAAGTAACCTAGAGATGATTCAAGGGGCTTCCCAGATGGTGCTAGTGGTAAAGAACCCACCTGCCAGTACTGGAGATGCCGGAGACAAGGGTTCGATCCCTGGGTCAGGAAGATCCTCTGGTGAAGGGCATGGAAACCTACTCCAGTATTTTTACCTGGAGAACCCCATGGACAGAAGAACCTGATGGGTTATAGTCCATAGTGTTGCACAGAGTCGGACACAACCACAGCGACTTAGCACGCACATTCACAGAAATGATTCAAAGTACACAGGAGGATGTGTGTAGGTTATACAAAAATACTATGCCATTTTATGTAAGGGACTTAAGCTTCTGTGGATTTCAGTATCCACCAGGGGTCCTGGAACCAGTCCCCCGTGGATACCGTGGGATGACTACATTAATAGGAAGCATAGGAAATTGCTGTTGTCTGTCTGACTCACATAAACAGCAAATTCATATAGTGACCTCCTAATTTATAGACACAGCAACTGCTCGGGACTCACATGTGAGTGTAAAGCAAGCAAGAGACCTGTGGCCCTCGGGTTGGGATTCAAGGGCTGAAGCTGACCTCTGAAAGGACTTCTGAATGATGTTGCTGGTTTACCCGAAGAGAGTCCTCTAGAAACCGCAGTGGAAAAGAATTAAGCAGAAGTCCCAGAGGAGCAGTGATAAAGTCTTGATGTTTTCTTTCTAAGATCATCCTTCTGAATTCTCATCAAAATGCCGTATGAAAATAGAAATATCTTTTTAGCTCAAATGCCAGCATTAACCCTCCAGTGCCAGGAGACTGAGCTGGATAACAAAACTGCAGCGGGAAGTAACTGAAAGCAAACTGAAGTCGGACATTTCTATTTCTCTGAAAAGCCTAGGAGATTATTTTTTTCCCAGGTATCCAAGAGTTCAAATGTCAATTTATTTATGTTCTACCTGCTTCTGAAAATGGAATGAGGCAAGTTCAAAAATACCAGATGTGGCTATTGTCCAAAATTGTATGCATTAAAGTTGAAATGCTGTTGCGGGCACTCAGAGACAAACAGGGCCAATCAGATTACAGAAGAAAACCTCATTTGGGCAGATGTGCCCACAGAGACCAATAGTTAAGAAACCGTGGACAACACAAAGGTCTGATTCCTTCTCCTCCACAGGCCTGGGGGATTCTACAGCTCGCACTTATTTGGCTACAAGAGCTTATTTCTCATTCTATTCAAGTTTGTTAACTTTTGCAGAAGCTGTAGGCATGAAGCATGCTTAGAAAACTCAGCACATATTTTTTTATACAACATGTGGCCAGTGGGGATGGGGAGTGGATGCTGTCAGTTCAAGGAAGGGGAATGGGGAAGGGGAGAGGCTAAAACAGAAGATAAAAATGCATTTGGGGATGCATCCAATCAGCAGGTGGACCCTTAAACAAGGAGCAAAAATACAGGCTGGTTCTTTTGGGGGGTATAAACCCCTCCTTCACTGGATAGCACTGGAAGTCATTCAATGTAGCTCTCCCGAAAGCTCCATGCCTGGAAACCCCCTGGACCTCTGTCTTAGTTTTGGCTCCCACGGCATAAAGTGAATGTACGTGATTGCACAGTTGTGAAGTCAACCGGCCAGAGCAGATGGCCAATCTAGATATTCTGAAGCCCAAAGGGGGTTACCCAGGTTGCTATTAACCACCCAATGGCCAACTCCTGATTTCACCTTGTGTAACAGGCAAAATGATCTTTCCTTTTTTCAAGTTCACTGAGCCATAGTACATGAAACTGATCAAACAAGACTCCCTACTAGATAACAAGAAATTCAAGTGAAGACCCTTTCCTTAGGGAGCATATGAACCCAATATTCTTCTTACTTTTTAAATAAAAAAGGATTTAATTAATTAATACCTGGGAAGTAGAGGAAACAATTGTGTCTGTGGTCAATTAACTGTTTTCCATGGCTTTCTGCTTCCAGAGTGGGTATGGCCTTTTATCCCTAGTCATTCCGCTCATGGTGCTCTAAACTCAAGACCTTGGAATGTCAGCCTGGAGCTCCACTGGGCACTTGCTCTTTAAAGGATCACAATAGGCTGAACACTTATGTGTAAATAATTTAAAAAGCCAATTAAATATTAACAGGATTTCCAGATCCTGCAAAAACAAGAGAGCTTTGTGGTGCAGAAAGCAAAGCTTGAAAAGCTGGGTTAGGAAAGAAAATACCACTTGTGGGCTAATTTTAATTAAGAGCTCATACATCCACTGGAACTCAACCACACAGCATTTATCATCGTCTAAGAGATCCTATTTGGCACCTCGTCAGATATGGTACAGCTGCCATCTTGGACTGGGCCTGCTCCCTTCTATCAGAGCAGAGCGATACAAAATCATGGTTTAGTTGGTGGAACAATGCCCAGGACTGACGGGAAAAAGTGAAATCAAAGCAGCTTTTAGTCCAGAAGTCCAGCCTCTTTCACACTCAGCACTTCATTGATAAACCACCCCTCCTCCCCACTTGGGTAACTGGCAGACAATGGAGGGACCTTAACACAGCTTACACCAAAATCTTTGTCTAAAGGCAGTGCCTATAAACAGCGGGGTAATAGCATGATTCACCCATGAGATCATTCCTGAATCTGTCTCTGTGTGGAAATATGCTTGGTGTGAGGAAAGAAACACAATTTGTGAATGTGCAATTTTCCACAACGAAAAGAGATGTTTTTGGCGAAAATGGGTGGGGAGGAAGGGGGATGGGCCGGGAGCAAGGGAGGCAGCACGTAGGCTTGGAGGCCCTAAGAAGAGAAGAAGCTGTTCTCTGTGTCACAAAATGATCCACTCAGGAAATGGACCCAAGAGGATGACCTCATCTGAAATGCCCCAATGCCAAAAAGCTAACACATAAACACCATGTGGAAGCTGCTATTTCATATCACGCCCCCCAGAGGTACCTTTGCTCCACTGGGAAGCCATTTTCTTCATCATATGGTTTCTGATACATTTGTTATTTTTTTAAGTCTTTATTGAATGTTACAATATTGCTTCCTTGTTCTGGTTTTCTGGCCAAGAGGCATGTGGGATCTTAGTTCCCCATCACTGAATTGGGAGGCAAAGTCTTAACCACTGGACCACCAGGGATGTCTCTCTGATACGTTTATCATAAAATTAACCAGTGACTACCATTCAATCAGATATAGTTATCTGAATGAGTCTATACCCACACACGTCTCAGAAGCTGGTTTCTGCTGGAATCACTAGTTTGGTCATCTTCTTACATAGCTCTGAATCACAAGTTAATTGGATTCATTCCTACTTCATCTGGTTGGATCCATACATATAAAAGCTCCCCAGGTGGCTCAGTGGTAAAGAATCTGCCTGCCAATGAAGGAGACACCCGTTTGCTCCCCGGATCAGGAAGATTTCATGGTGAAGGCAATAGCAACCNTACATAGCTCTGAATCACAAGTTAATTGGATTCATTCCTACTTCATCTGGTTGGATCCATACATATAAAAGCTCCCCAGGTGGCTCAGTGGTAAAGAATCTGCCTGCCAATGAAGGAGACACCCGTTTGCTCCCCGGATCAGGAAGATTTCATGGTGAAGGCAATAGCAACCGACTCCAATATTCTTGCCTGGGAAACCCCATGGACAGAGGAGACTGGTAAGCTATAGTCCATGGGGTCATAAAGGCTCAGACACAACCGAGCACACACAGACACACATATACGAATACCTACGGATGGCCACATGTTTCAGGAAGCAAGAGTATGTGGGCACCCACATCACTCCCCTTATGCACAGGGACAATCCCCGGACTGGTCCCCAATACAATGCCTGCATCTCTCACTCACCAGCGGGTTGTTATCCAAAAGCTTTCGAGTCGGCCCTCTGGATTCAGAATGCATTCTCTACTGATGCAATATTATAAATGGCTATTAGCCCATACAGTGCCCTTTTGGCCTGCAGCGTGACTCAACTAGCCCAACAGTTCCAGCAAGAGCTATGGTTGCAGGAGCAACAGCTCAGAGGGTGAAAGATGGTGAAGACGTAAGATGAAGCTGGGTTTCTCTTGTGGTTTCCTGGCTTGGGGCTGACCCTCCTTAATATTTTAAAAGAGGTCAAGTTTGCATTATTTCTACCTCCCCCTCTGAATTTGCTTTTTCTTCGCAGAACTGCAGGAGCCTTTCTCCCAAGCTGTTTCTCCATTTCACAATTTCCTCTCTCTCTAATTCTGAACTCACAGATTCCTTTAGAGCTCCCAGATTTTCCACTCCAGCTCCCATGGTGACGGCACACCAGCCCAGAGGATGGGGTGTAAGCTGAGAAGCAAGAGGAGGGGCAATGGTTTTAGAACCGTGGATGAGCTGTTTATCAAGTAGGATCTGCCTACTCAGGAAAGTTGGGCATCTTGCTTACGATTCATTTTATAAGTGGAGGGTCGCCAAGCCAAACCACAAATCCATGCTAGAAAGAGAAGGCAATGAGTAATGTGGATAAAAAGCAACAAGACGCAGTCGGGCCTTGGCAACTGGTTGAGAGAAAAGGAGCTGGTTTAAGGCTGGGACTCTTCCCAGAAAATGGCATAATTTACAAGCTTAATCTGAGAAGAGTGTTTACAGCTATGGCAAGGTTTGATGTTTCAGTTATAGTGAAAAAGACAGGCAACATCTGTTCCTCTTCTCAGCAACCAGCTTCCAATAGCTTGTTTTGAAAGGTGGGATCTGGCAGAGCCTCTTACCACCAGCAAGAAAGATCAAAACAGAACAATCATCTTGTCATATTCCATACAAGCACATGTTCCAATGGAGGGGAAAAAAAAAAGACTGGAAGGAAACAGACCAAAACATTCATCGTGGCTTTGAGGTGAGGCTCAGTAATTTTCATCTTCTTTTTTGTTTTTATGTACTTTCCAGATTTTTTTTTCTTTTCTTTTTGAAGTGTGTTATTTGCTCAGTTCTGCCTGACTCTTTGTGACCCCATGAACTGTAGCCCGCCAGGCTCCTCTGTCCATGGGATTCTCCAGGCAAGAATACTGGAGTGGGTCACCATTCCTTTCTCCAGGGGATCTTCCTGACCCAGGGATCAAACCCGGATCTCCTGCATTACTGGTAGACTCTTTACTAACTGAGCCACCAGGGTCCTTTCAATATTTACTTATTTGGTTGCAGTGGAGCTTAGTGGCCCTGAAGCACGTGGGATCTTCCCTGACCAGAGACTGAACCTGCATCCCCTGCCCTGGAAGGCGAATTCTTAAAACCACTGGGCCACCAGGGAAGTCCTGATTTTTAAAAATAATGATGTATCACTGAGGAAGACAAAGACCAACTCCAAGAGCAGATGAATCCCTTGGGTTTGTGTTTGTAGGCACTGAGAAGTGCCATATAGGGGCAGATCGAGAAAGAGTGATGGAGTAGCTCTGTGACCAGACAAACACGTTCCCAAAGTTAACAATCAAGAAGTGTCTACTGTAGCCTGGCAGGGTACTCAGGATGTTCATATGTTAATCTTCCACTAACGTTCTCAAAACTCTGAGGTTGACATTATAGCTGATTTTACAGACAAGTAAGCCTGGGCCCAGAAAGGCTGGTTAATTTGCTGGGGCTGAGGATCCAGCCGGAGCCAGCTCTCTCCCATGCACCTGATGACTCCCTGGCTTGAGGGATGGATAAAGACTATGGTTTCCCTAATGAGACCATGAGGGACAGAGGGGACATGAGTGGGCGTCTCATCCTCACTCCCACTTTGCTGGAATAACTCTGCAGTTAGGGATTTTATTTATTGGTACTTTGTGTAAACTTGCATCGGAAGAATGGCTTCTTCAGCTAAAAAGAAAGAGCCTGCAAACCACAGGACTAGACAGTCTCCAAGTTCTTTCTAGCTCTAAAAGTCTATCTTGGGAGCTGAGGAGCAGTCCCTGTCACTGAGATCACATGAGCTGGTGTTAGCTGGTGCATTGTCCATGCCAGATGACCTTTAATGAATTAGCTGGGGGATACTTGAGGAGAAATCTCAATGCCCTTATGTCCAGGAAGAATTGATGCTTTTGAACTGTGGTGTTGGAGAAGACTCTTGAGAGTCCCTTGGACAGCAAGGAGATCAAACCAGTCAATTATAAAGGAGATCAGTCCTGAATATTCACTGGCAGGACTGATGCTGAAGCTCTAATACTTTGGTCACCTGATTCGAAGAGCTAACTCATTGGAAAAGATCCTGATACTGGAAAAGATTGAGGGCAGGAGGAGAATGGGGACAACAGAGGATGAGATTGTTGGATGGCATCATCAACTCAATGGACATGAGTCTGAGCAAATTCTGGGAGAGAGTGAAAGACAGGGAATCCTGGCATGCTGCAGTCCATGGCGTCACAAAGAGTCGGACATGACTGAAAGCGACTTAGCACTAATAATAGTCCATATTCCACGAATAAGATGCATGATGGAGGTTTTGGTGTAGAGTAAGAATAAAGATCAGAGTGAGTTTAACAGGCTGGAAGTCTAACAGGTCTGTGGGGGAGTGGGGGGGGCGGTGCAGGGAAGGGAAGGTCACGGTGAATGGGAAATGACCAGGCAGAGCCCACAGAAGGGGGTGGGAGAGGAGTGAATGGTCAGGGGCATAATGCCCTCAGAAGGGGCAACAGTCGGGTGTCACTGTTACAGTGACCAGAGGGCAACACCAGATTTAGTCTGCAGAAACCAGACCTGCCATCTCACGGTACTCCTGTCATCCTCCACAGGGACCTGTCCTGCCCTAAATAATACCAACGGCTTCCTGATGACAAACGGTGGATGCAGTGAACAGGTAAGGGGGCGAAGGAGTCAGACTCAGGGTCGGGGGTGGAGAGGAGAAACAACACAGAGTTCCGGGATGCAGAATGAGGAGGCGGGGCTTTGCCACGTCAGAGCGTCATTTAGTTCTTAGAGCAAAGGAGGGACTTGTTGATCGAGAGATGCGTGCATTCCTCCATCCGAATCACACAGGTCTGTTCCGATACTGCTTTGCTTTAATATTTGCTGCAGCTTACTGGTCACAGTCTAGCCCTCGGTTCAAGGGCAAGGATGCAGGAATGCCACCCATTCGTCTGATTCCTTTCTTAACCTACCTTTCTCCAAAAGTTGACGAGGCCCTGCAGGATGGGTGGGCCCCAGATTGCTCTTGCCTTATAGTACTGCAAGAGGTTTAGAAACAGCAGGCAACGTGGTAAAACACACACACACACAATAGCAACAACAAGGAAGCTTCTTGGCTGAAAAGAAAGTGAAACTTTTTTTTTCCTTTCAAATTTACAAATACTGAATTGGCAAGGCAAGCTCTTTGAAATGTAAAGCACGGCCACATCACACACAGGGTGTCAGAAGTTTTCGCCCAGAGGGCTACAAAGCAAGCATGCATATACATACCCAACTTGGGTACTGTCCCGATACGGCAGCACTGAAAATATACTACAGAAGGATCTTCTGCCACTGATAAGGACTATTCTAAAAAATAAAAATAAAAAACACAAACACAAATAAACAAACTAAATGCAAAGCGTCTTAAATTAAAAAAAAAATTCTATAGCAATTCAGCATTCATGGAATTCACAGCAGTATCTGCACCCTCCCGCCACCTCCTCCGACAGATGGTACTCTGTTCTCCTTGCAAAAAACGCAACCTCAGGGCAGCAGAAGTATGCTGCCACTCCCCATTTCAGTGTTAACACAGTGAGACACCAGCGAGGGTCTCTAAGGAACACATGTGCATGAATCCATTTTCTGGTGGGAGGGGCCGGCTGTGGGCAGCACGGGGCAGATGGAGCTATGAGTCCAGGGTGCCCTATGCTGGGTGAACAGTCCTGCCACATTTAAACCATCAATTTCTACTTTGCAGTGAGCGACGCAAAAGCAACAGTGCCAGAAACCGTGAGCAGGAAAGACACCCAGATGCCATTGTGATCATCAGGGCTTTTCATATGCTGGCGGCGTGTGAGGTTCTGAGAATAAATTGAGGGAACGATTACATAATCAGTCTTAGCCTCCATTCCTGCTAAAAAGATACTACTGGAAACAGTTCTACATGACGCTCTTATGCAATCAAACGCACTTAAAAAAACATTAAAAAAAAAAAAGAAACAAAAAACCTCCCCAAAGTACTTATCTTGGCATCTTAGAATAACTTTTGCCAAAAAGGATTGCTGATGAAAAAATGAAGAAATAGTGGGGGAGATTAAAAACCAACATTCTTCAGCATGATGGTAACACACATCAGATAAGGAACTTACTGAGTCTGATTATCTTTTCCTTCCAGGGAATAAAGCAGTAGTACTCAAGCTTTGGGTATTTTGACCTTGTTTTAAAACTATGATATTCAATTGCCTACATGCCCAGAATTAAGTCAGGTTCCCTGGCATGGGGCTTCCCTGATGGCTTAGACGGTAAAGAATCTGCCTGCAATGCAGGAGACCCAGGTTCGATCCCTGGGTCAAGAAGATCCTCTGGAGAACAGAATGGCAACCCACCTAGTATTCTTGTCTGGAGAATCCCATGGACAGAGGAGCTTGGTGGGTTATACTCCACAGGGTCACCAAGGGTCGGACACGACTGAGCGACTAACACTTTGATACTTTTCTTGGCATGGCAGGTGCCCAGGCCCTTTGTTTTCTGGCTCTTTCTGTGTCTCTGGTCTCAACACATACAATATTTCCCCCTGCGCTTTATCACTCATCCATGATAGAAGTACTTGCAGTACACTCACTTTTTTTTTTTTTTAATAAGGTCCCTGTTGGGGACTGTTTTTTCGGTCAAGCAGCATGCATGTGGGTGGGATCTTAGTTCCCCGACCAGGGATTGAACCTGTGCCCTCTGCTGTGGAAGTACTGAGTCATAACCACTGGACTGTCGGGGAAGTCCCACCTTCATCTTTTTAAAAAAAATCCCTGCTGTTTCATATCTCTGTCCTTTGCATGCTATTTCTTCTGACTGTTGTATCTTACTAAGTATGCTGGGTGAACTCCTCTTTAGTCTTCAAAACCCAGTTCACAAGTAACCTTCCCAGGAAGAATTTCCTCCCCTTTCACTGAGTTACTCTTTCCCTTTATGGTGTGGCCTCCACTATGTTTTTACTTCCAGGAACCTCCTGATCACAACGTGCTGCTAAACATTTGCTGCCCGCTTCTTCTCCATACATGACAGCTGCTCCAGAAATGGCCTGGGCAAGGCGGTGCTTCAGAGCAGCCCCTGAGTACCCATCGCTGGGAAGGCAGGACCAAAGCTCCAACCTCAGCCTCCAATACTAGCTCTGTCACCTTTCTGTGACCTCAGGCAGCTCACTTATTCTATAGTTTCCTCATCCAAAACCATGGCACAAAAATCAGTAGCCATCTCATTGGAATGTTGTAAAGAGTAAATGAGTTCCCATATTGCAAAGCCTACAGAACAGGGCCAGACAAATAACATGAGCCCAATCAATACTCACTGTTTTCACCAGGAGCTGCCCTCTTGGGTTGAGGTAAGTTTTCTCAACAGTCTGTAGATTCAGACCCTAAAATACACAGGCCTAGTAAAGGCGAAAGTTTGAGAAAGGACAGCTGAAGGCCGACGCACGCAGCCTCACAAAGGTGAACAGGGACACAGAGGTCTGTCTCTCCTCTCTCCAGGGAGATGTTTCTCATAAGATATCACAGATGCAAACCCTAGCCACAGGTCCGAGAACAGAGCCAAGAAAGCTTATTCAGGCAGACCGAATGTACACCTATTAAGTGTCAATTAGGTGCCTGCATGCTAAGTTGCTCGGTCATGTCTGACTCTTTGTGACCCCATGGACTGTAGCCCACCAGGCTCCTCTGTCCATGGGATTCTCCAGGCGAGAACACTGGAGTGGGTAGCCATTTGATCTTCCTGACCCAAGACTCAAACCTGGGTCTCCTGCATTGCAGGCAGATTCTCTACTGACTGAGCTACGAAGGAAGTCAATTAGGTATCAGATTCTAAATGCTTTAACTGATGAGGCATGAATGAGTCAGTGACAGAACCGATGTACTAGCTGGTGTGACTGGGGATTTGAACCATGTACTTTAACATCCTGGGCCTCAATGCCTTGCTCTTCTTTATGACTTACTAGAAAAATCTGCTCCTTCAGGTTTGACTGGGCACTCATGGATGCTTTTGTCAAAGATTTTCTAGGGCAGCTTTCCAGACTGGCCCTCAGGTCACCAGGAGGAGTGTGGGGTGGGGCCAGAGGGTGACCGATCACAACAGCCCTGATCACAATTGCACAGGAGGTGCAGGAGCCCCAGGTAGCTGCTGCTCCCACTCCGCTCAGCCTGGGCCCCTTTCTGGATGGAAGGATAGAGATTCTCCACACACAGCTCCCTCACCAGCGGGGCACCCACCCAGGCAGGAGGAAAGCCTGAGTCCCTCGTGATCCTTCCACATACAGAGGAAAGCATGTGTTGCACAAACTAAACAGGCTTAGTTAGTGGTCCTGCACTTCCTTCATTACTCACTGCTGATGTGCCCTTCCTTCCCACACAGAAAGGGTTTGGACATTTTTTGAAAATCCATTTTTAATTAGAGGATAACTGCTTTACCATGTTGTGTTGGTTTCTGCCAAACATAAGCATTAATCAGACACATGTCCTGATGTGGCCACCTGATGCAAAGAACTGATTCATTTGAAAAGACCCTGATGCTGAGAAAGATTGAAGGTGGGAGGAGAAGCGGACAACAGAGGATGAGATGGTTGGATGGCATCACCGACTGGATGGACATGAGTAAGCTCCGGGAGTTGGTGATGGACAGGGAAGCTTGGTGGGCTGCAGTCCATGGGTTCGCAAAGAGTCAAACACAACTGAGCGACTGAACTAAACTGATACACATGTCCCCTCCCCCTTGAATCTCCCTCCCACCTCCCACCGCATCCCAACCCTCTAGGTCATCACAAAGCACCAGGCTGAGCTCCCTGCACCACACAGCAGCTTCCCACTAGCTAGTTATTTTATACATGGCAGCTACTTTCTCAATTCATCCCATCCTCTCCTTACCCTGTGGTGTCCATAGGTCTGTTCTCTATGTCTGCATCTCTATTCCTGCCCTGCAAATAAGTCCATCAGTACCATTTTTCTAGAATTTTTGGACACTTTTAATAGAACAAGAAAATGTGCTTAGTCGCTCAGTCATGCCCGACTCTTTGCGACCCCATGGACTGCACCCCGCCAGGCTCCTCTGTCCATAGGATTCTCTAGGCAAGAATATTGGAGTGGGTTGCCATGCCCTCCTCCAGAGGATCTTCCCAAACCAAGAATCGAACCCAGTCTCCTGCAGATTCTTTACTGTCTCAACAACCAAGGAAGCCTGAACAAGAAAACCAGAGACTATAAATGTAAACCTTCTTTCCAAAGTTTCAACCAGGGTGTACCCATAGTTAAAAGGTACATTAATTCAGTCACACACTACTGCTGTGTGATCCTCACTTCGAGGTGCAGGAGAGGCTGGCAGCATGGGTCCCATTCAGAAAAAAACTTATTCTAATGCCCCGGTCAAGTCTCGCTCCTACAAGGTGATTGTTTTACATCAATTACAGGAGGGTTGGTCCTCCTCTGGTTGGTCATTTTGGAGCACCTGGAGGAGAGGGCAGGAAGGAAGGAAAGAAAGAAGACAACATCTTGGGGCACCTTCTTTCCATTCTTGGGTCCAACTACCCCTAGATGCCCACTCTTGGCAGGGACCAGAGGAGGAATCCAGAGTAGAGACCTGCACTGCACCCTGCAACAGGTCACGCCCTGGAGAGCTGAAAGGAGCCGGTAGAGCTCCCAAGAACACATCCTACGTGTTTCCCAAAACATCTTTGGAGTCAAGGGGGGACTTGAAGTCTTTGCCAGAGCACACAAGTATCAACAAGTGGCCAGCTCTTGACAGTTTCTTGCTCCAGTGACTTCAAATGGCAGGAGTCTCAAGATGGGTCCCATATGACCAACTGCTCTGTCTAGAACCTGGAGGGCTTGGGTGAATTTGCAGCTTTGCTCTTTACAAGCATCAGGGCAATGTCCATCATAACTGAGATAATCACAAAGAAAGTCAGATTTGTTTGCCTCCTTTGAGTGCATTTGTAAAATAATTAAATCATATGCTAGTTGTCTGGAATGATGTTAAGACAGCCAAACTCCATTTCCAACGGGCTTTGGAAATTCACCATGTTTTCCCCTCCAGAGCTACAGTTATCTTCTTCTAAGGCCCAAATGTCATGCAAGAAGCCCACAGAATTTTCCATCTGTAACATATAACACTTGGAGTCAAGATGACCAAAAAGCATTACACAAAAGATTAGGACTTCAAAAGAGGGATTAACTCTAGGGAGATGGGTCTTTAAGGAATTAAAGATCATATTTCCATACAAACATCTGCTGGAGGGGAAAAAAATAGCAATCGGAAAAGCTCCCCAGGGCTGCAGCTCACGTGGGCAGAGTTCCCTCTGGACATACCATGTTTTCTGAACCCTTAGGAAACACTGAGTGTGCTCAACTGCTGGAACACTGTCTGATCTTCTTCTTTATGTAGCTTCATTTCCGGGCTTAGGAAAGTGTTTCTGGTATGAGGGAATTTACAGCTTCAGACCACAAAGCCTCCAAAGGCACACTTTGCCCGTGAGATGCTGGAGCCCTCAGAAACAGCATGGAGATGCATGAGGGTCACCACAGCTGATCCAGGACTGTAGATCACTTTCACTGAGTCTGCTTTCAAAATATTTGACCAGGCAACGTCTAACACCACCCAAGATCCTTAAGTGTTCTCTCATATGCCAAATACTGGCTTCTTGTTCTATTTCTAGCCCCCTGGGGAGTCTCTGTTGGCTGTGAGAAGTTTTGATCTCTTCCACGTGGAATATTCCATGATAGCAATGGTATTCACTTAAGGACATTAAAAACAGGCAACCAACTTTGAAAATCTAAGCAAAGAAAATCACATTTGCAACAGCAGAGGGTGAATACAGTGATATATGAACTCAGCCAGGGGGTGCCCACCACCCAGGGGTCCATGGTGGGTACTGGACACTGTGTAGAAGCACATTCTCAAATTCTGTACTTCATTCTCTACAGGCCAAGGAAGCAAGAGAGAACACACTTAAAAACGCTGGTGTTGTGGGTTGAACCGAGTTCCCCCAAAAGACATATTCAGGTCTTAATCCCTGCAGACATGGCTTTATTTGGAAAAAGGGTCTCTGCAGATGTGATCAGTTGGTATGCGGTCATACTGGATTGCACTTCTTGGGTAATGCCTGTGGTAAAGAATCCGCCCACCAGTGTAAGAGATGCAAGAGATTCGGGTTCGAACCCTGGTTGGGAAGATCCCCTGGGGGAGCAAATGGCAACCCATTTGTGTTCTTGTCTAAGAAATCCCATGACAAGAGGAGCCTGGTGGGCTACAGTCCATGGTGTTGCAGAGTCAGACACTACTGACTGACCAAGCACACACAAGGCTGAGCGGAGGAGCAGAAGGCCCAGTGGAGGAACCAAGTGTGCAGTGAAACTCCCTTCACTGACTTCCCTTGCTTGACGCATCATGGTCTCCACTCCCCTCTGTAAATCACTTTAACCAACAACCAAGGCACGCCCAAAGCTCAGGCTGGTAGGCTGCTCTCTAGAACACTGTGTGAACACTGAAAGCCTGAGGTCAACATCAGACGTAACTCGCTCTGCTCAGAAGCCACACTGCACAGAAAGACCTGCATCACACGACCGTGGAATGGCTGATCGCCAACGTGCCTGAAATGAAATCCGAGGTATTTAAACTACGTAAGTTAGGACTTCCCTGGTGGTCTAGTGGTTAAGGCTCTGAGCTTCCAAGGCAGGGGATGTAGGTTTGATCCCTGATCAGGGAACTAAGATCTCACATACTTGTGTGGCCAAAAGTGAAAACTACGTTATGTCATTTTGTGAGTATTTTTGCCCACTGTTTGCTGACCTCTTCCCCTTAACCAAGCAGTTACTGTGAATAATTTAGCAGAGCTGGACCTGGGGCTCGGGGGGTCTGGGGCAGTTAAGATGGTGACGGTGACTGAGGTGGCTGGGTGAGCACCCTCAGGGCTGAGTATGCAGTGAGGAGAGGGGATGGGAGACGGGAAGTGACAAAGCCCAAGAGACTGCAGCGAGAGAGCCTAAGGGAGTGTTTGAGTTCGCCGGGGCTGCTGCAACAAGGAGCCCGTGTGCCCTGCTCCATGGCTGTGGCTTCCACAATAGAAATCAATCATCTCGTGGCTGTGGAGACCAAGACTCCCCTGAGGGCAGGATCTGTACCAGCTCCTGGGAGCTCCTTGTCTTGGGGCAGCAGGATAGGAGTCTTCACAAGGCTGTGTGTGCACATCTGTCCCCAAGGTTCCCCCTTTTATAAGGACACCAGTCTAGATGAGGGGCCCACCTTCCCCCAGCACAATCTCCTCTTAACTCATTACATCTGCCACGACGTTATTTCCAAATAAGGTCGAATTCTGAGGTACAGAGGGCCGGGGCTCAGCCTAAGAATTTTGGGGGGACATCATCCAGCTAAGAGAACGACAGGAGGAATACCAGCTGAGTAAGGTGTCACAGAAGTCCCTGCTGGGGCCCTCTCGTCCTTGCTTTTCCAGGACAGCACTGGCATCCATGTCCTGGGCGTGGTTTGGGCCTCCCACCAGCCCTAATGATGGTTTCCCTCTCAGACGGCCGGGTACCACTGGTGGAGACCAAGGTCTGGTCTCTCCCAGGCTCCCAGGCCTTCTCATCAAGCAGTGTCGAGACAGAATTACCAAGAGAAGGTCCTCTCCAATCCCTTACACTGTTTTTTCCTGTGACTCACTTTATTTCCTATAAATCAAACTGGTTAGAAAGAAGCAACAAAAAATAAATAAATAAATAAAATTTAAAAAAAAGAAGCAACAAGCATTCTCAAGCTGAGCGCTTTACAACAAGGTATTAATACATCTGCTCAGGAGAACCATGGTTGCTTATGTTTGAAAATCATTTTCTCAAAAGCCTCGGGCAGAGTCACAGAAAAAGCCAGCGTATCTGCTGTGCTTCTTAAAGAGGTATGGACAGGGACTTCCCTGGCGGTCCACTGGCTAAGACTCTTGTGTTTCCAGTGCAGGGGGCACAGGTTCGATCCCTAATCAGGGAACTAAGCGGCCACATGCTTCAAGGCAAGACCAAAAAACAAAACAAAACCCTTAATTAAAGAAACACACAAGAACTATGAATATTGAGACTGTGATAAACCCCGCATGCAGTGCTGAGCCAGTGCCAGCCCCAGTTTGCCCCTGGTGGCTATGGTCTGGCTCCTCCTTCCTCCGGTGGCTCAGAGAACCAGGGAAGAAGCAGAAGAAAATCAATGGATCAGTTTGAGAGCATCTCTGGGAGACACTTTGGTGGCAGAAGAGGCTGGGCCCCGGAAGTCTCAGTGAGGTCTGGAGGTTACTAAAGGCTTCCTCAGGACTTCCCTGGGGCTCAGACAGGAAAGAATCCGCCTGCAATGCAGGAGACCTGGGTTCGATCCCTGGGTCAGAAAGATCCCCTGGAGGAGGGCATGGCAACCCACTCCAGTATTCTTGCCTGNAGTGAGGTCTGGAGGTTACTAAAGGCTTCCTCAGGACTTCCCTGGGGCTCAGACAGGAAAGAATCCGCCTGCAATGCAGGAGACCTGGGTTCGATCCCTGGGTCAGAAAGATCCCCTGGAGGAGGGCATGGCAACCCACTCCAGTATTCTTGCCTGGAGAATCCCATGGACAGAGGAGCCTGGCGGTCTGCAGTCCATGGGGTTGCAAAGAGTCGGACAGTGACTAACCCTTTCTTCCACTTCCTTCAAGTCTATCCACTCGATGTCCTTTAGGTCTGAGGTTTTGCTGACAAGTGGTTATAAACACAGATGATGACACTGATAAAGATTCTCCTCTTCCAGCCTACTGCTGCCGGGGGATGGAGGGGGTCTAGTCTTTTAAAAAACAAAGGTTTTGGAAGGAGAAAAGCATGCTGGGGAAGAAGCAGACATTTCACGGAGTCTCACAGAAGATGCCATGCACCTATCGAATCAGAAAGCTTTGTTTCAGGGAGAAAAGGCGATGATGACATATTTCTGCTTTCTAGAAGGCCTGTTCAGGGCTGGTGACTAGCTGTTTTGTTTTTTGAAATGTGCTGCTTCCTCCAACACATCTTTCAAACTAAACGAAGCTGACAGATCGGAACTGATGAGATGACAAACAAGGTTTTAATTTAGTTATTACCCATTCGCCTAGTTCCCTCCACAATTTTCAGTATAAAATGAGAAGTGACAACTTGACTTCAGTTACTGCACTTTTTTTAAACATCTTACTTTACAAAGCAGATGAAAGGTGCTGGAATCTTTCATATTTTTGTTTTTCCTACTGAGTTCGCACTTTAGAGAGAGAACCCTCTGGCACACATCTCTGTCCACTATCTCAAATCTTTTTAAGTCTCTTTGAAAATTTCTGTCAACGGACG
>SJYX01005871.1:204482-216679 GCA_006410675.1 Oreotragus oreotragus | reverse complement strand
TGGCTGCAGTCACCATCTGCAGTGATTTTGGAGCCCTCAAAAATAAAGTCTGACACTGTTTCCACTGTTTCCCCATCTATTTCCCATGAAGTGATGGGACTGGATCCCATGATCTTCGTTTTCTGAATGTTGAGCTTTAAGCCAACTTTTTCACTCTCCTCTTTCACTTTTATCAAGAGACTTTTTAGTTCCTCTTCTCTTTCTACCATAAGGGTGGTGTCATCTGCGTATCTGAGGTTATTGATATTTCTCCCAGCAATCTTGATTCCAGCTTGTGTTTCTTCCAATCCAGCATTTCTCATGATGTACTCTGCATAGAAGTTAAATAAGCAGGGTGACAATATACAACCTTGACACACTCCTTTTCCTATTTGGAGCCAATCTGTTGTTCCATGTGCAGTTCTAACTGTTGCTTCCTGACCTGCATACAGATTTCTCAAAAGACAGGTCAGGTGGTCTGATATTCCATTTCTCGCAGCACAGTTTATTGTGATCCACACAGTCAAAGGCTTTGGCATAGTCAATGAAGCAGAAATAGACGTTTTTCTGGAACTCTCTTGCTTTTTTGATGATCCAGCAATGTTGGCAATTTGATCTCTGGTTCCTATGCCTTTTCTAAAACCAGCTTGAAAATAAGGAAGTTCACGGTTCACGTATTGCTGAAGCCTGGCTTGGAGAATTTTGAGCATTACTTTACTAGCATGTGAGATGAGTGCAATTGTGTGGTAGTTTGAGCATTCTTTGGCATTGCCTTTCTTTGGGATTAGAATGAAAACTGACCTTTTCCAGTCCTGTGGCCCCCCCTGAGTTTTCCAAATTTGCTGGCATATTGAGTGCAGCACTTTCACAGCATCATCTTTCAGGATTTGAAATAGCTCCACTGTAATTCCATCACCTCCACTAGCAGTATAATCTTTAAAATTTGTGATTCACTGTACTATGTACCTGTCATATTGAGTGTCAAATTTACTTTAATAAAAAATAATTTACCTTTATAAACAGTATTTTCAAATAGTCTTACTCTAAAATGTCATTCTCAAAAAATGTTGTTAATGGATAGAAGAGTGAATCATTTTTCTAACAATACATTTGGGGCAAGGAGATAAAATAGTCATCAATTTTCTTGCCTCACAGGTTCCATGAAACATGACCTTATCTCATCCATTTCTTGGTACTCTTTAGAGAGCTATTGCTATATAGTTTGTTTAGAGAGCCAGTTCTGACATTGCCTCAGTAGAAATCAGTGTGTCACATCCTAGTGGATGCTGGGTCCTTAGAGCCCAACAAATGGAAAGACACTGTATTTGGAAGAGTTGTCAGTCTTGCTTAGCATGTTGAGGAAATTTGCCTATAAAAGACCCAAGGCATATCTCAGTTAATATTCTTCTCTATCCTTCCCTACTTAAAGCTTTGAAGGAACCACACTGGGATCAGCATTCCTTAAAAAGGAAAAAGTTGCTTTGTGTAAAATACTAAGATTATATATGTGAATAAATTGAGCACATATATCTTAGCTGATGAGGTTTGAAATTTGAACAGGAAACAGAGATGCCATAAACAATAATCATGAATTCAATGATTTTTATAAGATATCTTCTTCAACCATTCTATGAAATACTGATTTCTGTTAGTAACTTTAAAAGACAAAAGAAGTTGAGGAGTTAAAATATGAAGCGTGAAAAAGGTGAAGTGATTTTAAAGAGAACAATATCTATGCTAAAACCAGTTCCCCCCTGGAAATGCTGATAGAAATTATAAGCTGTAGGCAATGGGATCCAAAGCACATTTAAATTTAATATCGTGGAACAAGCTCTTTTCATGCCCCTAGTAAGAACTGAAGTGACAGATATAAAGTGTTTTAGCTATTAGACTTTCATGAATGATATTCCAAAGTATAAAATATTGTGTTTTATTTTGATCAGATTACTGTTTCATCTTTGACAGCGAACTCATTCCCAAAACCCTTCTAGTTAAAATGATATGTTATATAAATTAAAACTGAATCACTTTTCTATTATACTCTCATCAGAACTTTTTTTTTAACATCCACTATGTGTTATATACAAACTTTCTTTAAGATAACAGTCGACTATAAAATTAACTTAAAAATCCTTACCTCAAAGTATGTTTTTTTTTCCTACTTCCTCATAGAACTAAGACAATGACTTAATAAGAATTGTAGAAAATGCAAAGTATAGAAAATGTTAGATTGTGGTTAAGAATCTGAAAAAACACAGATGTGTATAAGAGACAGCTATCTAGGCTGGTCATAACTTTTCTTCCAAGGAGTAAGCATCTTTTAATTTCATGGCTGCAGTCACCATCTGCAGTGATTTTGGAGCCCTCAAAAATAAAGTCTGACACTGTTTCCCCTGTTTCCCCATCTATTGCCATGAAGTGATGGGACTAGATGCCATGATCTTAATTTTCTGAATGCTGAGCTTTAAGCCAACTTTTTCACTCTCCTCTTTCACTTTCATCAAGAGGCTTTTTAGTTCATCTTCACTTTCTGCCACAAGGGTAGTGTCATCTGCATATCTGAGGTTATTGATATTTCTCCCAGCAATCTTTATTCCAGCTTGTGCTTCATCCAACCCAGCGTTTCTCATGATGTATTCTGCACATAAGTTAAATAAGCAGGGTGACAATATACAGCCTTGGCATACCCCTTTTCCTGTTTGGAACCAGTTTGTTGTTCCATGTGCAGTTCTAACTGTTGCTTTCTGACCTGCATACAGGTTTCTCAAGAGGCAGATTAGATGGTCTGGTGTTCCCATCTCTTTCAGAATTTTCCATATTGTTGTGATCCACACAGTCAAAGACTTTAACATAGTATGGTAATGGATTTATGATTCTTATTTTTAAATGTGTTCATAAAGCTTCAAGTTTTCTCAATGTAAATTTCTAATATAATAAATATCAGGAGATATAATTCTGAATAAAACCTTTTTGGGGCCCTCAATAATTTTTAAGAGTTCTCAGATGAAAAAGTTTGAGAATTGTTAGAGGTCAATAGTGTAAGTGCTGAAATCAGACTGCCTGTCACTGAGATACCAGGTGACCCTTCCTGAGCAGTGTCAGTTACTTCACCTGTAAAATGAGACTGATGATATTACCCATCTTATAGAGCCATTTAGAGATATAACAGAAGGAAGGAAACAGCAACCCATTCCAGTATTCCTGCCTGGAGAATCCTGTGGACAGAGGAGTCTGGTGGGCTGCCTTCTATGGGGTCGCATAGAGTCGGACACAACTGAAACAACTTACCATGCATGCGTGCATTGGAGAAGGAAATGGCAACCCACTCCAGGATTCTTGCTTGGAGAATCCCAGAGATGGAGGAGCCTGGTAGGCTGCCATCTGTGAGGCTGCACAGAGTAGGACATGACTGAAGCGACTTAGCAGAAGCAGCAGTAGCAACAGAAGGAAGGTATGCGAAGAGCAATGCATGGCAAGTATTAAGCATTCAGTAAGTATTAGGTACAGAAAAGATCTTCATGATCCAGATAATCATGAGGATGTGATCACTAATCTAGAGCCAGACATCTTGGAATGTGAAGTCAAGTGGGCCTTAGAAAGCATCACTACCAACAAAGCTAGTGGAGGTGATGGAATTCCCATTGAGCTGTTTCAAATCCTGGAAGATGATGCTGTGAAAGTGCTGCACTCAATATGCCAGCAAATTTGGAAAACTCAGCAGTGGCCACAGGACTGGAAAAGGTCAGTTTTCATTCCAATCCCAAAGAAAGGCAATGCCAAAGAATGCTCAAACTACCGCACAATTGCACTCATCTCACACGCTAGTAAAGTAATGCTCAAAATTCTCCAAGCCAGGCTTCAGCAATATGTGAACCNAAGCTGGACACGACCGAGCAACGGAACAACAATGGGAGCGTCTCCCGTGGCTCAGCTGGTAAAAAACTGCCTGCAATGCAGGAGGCCTGGGTTCGACCCCTGGGTTGGGAAGATCCCCTGGAGAAGGGAAAGGCTACCCACTCTAGTATTCTGGCCTGGAGACCTCCATAGGCTGTGTAGTCCATGGGGGTCACAAAGAATCTGACACAACAGAGCGATGTTCACTTTCCACAACAGGGCAGCTCTATGTGTAATTTTTCAGGAACTGCCAGGCTATTTTCCGAAGTGTCCGCACCATTTTGCATTCCCATCAGGACTGAGTGAGGGTCCTTCGGGGGCCCAACGAGGCCTCCAGAGTTGAAAGTAAGATCATTTTAAAGGGAAGAGATTTGAGATTCAGTGTTGCAGGAAGAGCCTCTTCAGAGCTTCCTTCATTCGATTAAAGGTGGAAACTTCTGGAGCCTCCTCTCTAGGGCTGGAAAGAAGAGACTGGAAGCGTCTCGTGTGCACGCCAAGTCGCTCCAGGTGCGCCTGCCTCTTTGCGACCCTGTGGACTGTAGCCGCCAGGCTCCTCTGTCTGTGCGGTTCCCCAGGCAAGACGACTGGAGCGGGCCGCCATGCCCACCTCCATCCCTTCCCAACCCAGGGGTCGAGCCTGCATCTCCTGTCCTGGCAGCTGGGCACTTTACCACTAGCACAAGCAGCTTAAACAAATGTCACAGGCTTTCTTGTTTCCCGTTTGCTCCTCTGGAAACCCATCTGTGATTCCACAGAAGCATTTTCCTGAATCCTTCTCCCCTATTAAGTCTTCAGCTATTTAGACTATGTTTTCCTGTGAGCTTCCAGTACCTATGAAAGGCTATCTTTCTTCTTGCTAATCTGCCCCCATTACTGCACCTAACAGGGCAGGGGAAGGTTTTCCTTCCTCGTGGTTCCAGTTCCCACATCCTCGCCGACACTTGGTACGTCTCTTTTTTGGTTATCACGGCCATCCCAGCTGACGTGCAATACTATCTGTTGTGGTTCCGACTGACATTTCCCCGGTGGCTAATAACGTTGGACGTCTCCCCATTGGCTGTTTATATATCTTCTGCAGAAAAATACCTATTCACGGCCTTTGCTCATTTTAAAAATTGGGTTATTTGGCTTTTTTATCATTGAGTTGTTATCCAAGAACTTTTGAAAGAATGAAATATAGCGGAAAAGGCTTAGAACTATGTCTGGCATATATGAAACACCCAAATGATGAAATATGAAACAGAAGATATCAGAATGGTCACCTGCAGGAAGGTAAATACTGCTTCAGGAAACTTTGGTTTCACTCACACAAAGCATTGTGAAATGGGTCACAAGTGATGGCGTTGTTTTGTCTTTTAGCTGCACTGAGCAGCACGTGGAATATAGTTCCCTGAGCAGGGATCGAACCCATGCCCCGTGCCGTGGGAGTGCGGAGCGCTGAGCCCTAGCCACTGGCCACCAGGGAAGTCTCTGACCGGTGTTTTCAATACTGTGGGTTGCACTCAGAAAAGGTAAAATCCTGTTAGCAGGCGCAACCTGTTATATGCAGGATGGATGAACAACAAAGCTCTGCCGTATAGCATGGGGAACTGTGGTCGGTGTCCTGCAAGACTGCGCATATTCATAACTGAGCCACTTTGCTGGAGAGCGGAAGCTGACACAGCATTGTAAACCAGCAATGCTTCAAAGATGTTTTTAATCGAGAAAAAGTTCCAATCTCACATTCTAAGGTACATATTTATGAGATGAATTGCTAGGTCTGGAGCTATGTCAGTGCTCAGGTTTACGAAACAGATCCGAATCGCTCCCCACCGTTCTGAAATAAGAAACAACCCCCCCAAACCCCTAATATCACTTTCCCCATAAGTTCTCATCAAGGTCTTTTGCAGTGAAAACTGACACACATGTGTTGAGACTGTTTAAAGGCTTCTGCCCATTCAGTGTGAATACTGGTGCTTGATTTAAGAACAAAGTGTTGCCAGCAGGTGCTGTTCCTGAACTCGCTGGGAGTGCTGCTGTGAAAATGGGTTTCTGCACCTTTTACTTCTCAAACTAAATGAAAAACAAAAAAGGTTCTGAAACAGGAGCCTCCCTGGTGGCTCAGTGGTAAAGAACCCACCTGTCGATGCCAGAGATACGGGACTGATTCCTGGTCCAGGGAGATCCCACATGCGTCTGAGCAACTGAGCCGTGTGCCACAACCATTGAGCCTGCACTCCAGAGCCCAGGGCTTGCAGCTGCTGAACCCCTTGCACCCTGTAGCTCGTGCTCCGCAGCAGGAGATGCCGCCACGATGAGAAGCTCGCCTGTGCACCTAGAGCGTAGCCCCCTCTGGCCACAACTAGAGAAAGGCCCACACGGCCACGAAGACCAGCACAGCCAAAGCAAATAAATAAATAAAGATCGCTTTAAAAATTCGGAAACGTATCTGGTCTCAGATTTTCAGTAAGGACTTGCAGACATGTGTACTGAAAATCTCCAATTGGCTGAAGCAATTCACACCTCCACCAACAATGCAAGAAACTTCATTTCCCCTGTCTTTGCTCAGACTCGACAGAGTCAGACTTCAAGAGTTTGGCTGATCTGATCGGTGAGAAAAGACAGCTCATTCCTTTTTTATCTTGTTCTGTGTATTGGTCCTTGGGACTTTCTCTCCTGGGAATTCCGTTTGTACATTTATCTTCTCTGTATGATTTCTTTAGCTCTCCACAAACTGACTCTAACACCATATTCACGTAGTTCTAATTTTCAGCTGGTAGAGAAATTGAATTTATTCTCACAAACGTCTCTTTTTGCCCTGAGATAAAAATGGTAGGAGAGAAAGTAAGAAGTCTAAAGTAAACATGATTTCTGCCAGGTCAGGCCATCCCCAAATATGCCTTAATGGCACACTGGTTATTTATTTACTTTTTTAGAGCTTCCATTTTACTTTCTTTTACTTTACAGTACTCTGTTGGTTTTGGCATACACTGACATGAATCTGCCACGGGTGTACACGAACTCCCAAACAGGAACCCCCCTCCCACCTCCCACCCCACATCATCCCTCACACTGGTTATTTTGAGTTAAAATTACTTAGGGTTTCGCTAGTGGCTCAGAGGGTAAAGAGTCTGCCTGCGATGCAGGAGATCCAGGTTCAATCCTCGGGTCAGGAAGAGCCCCTGGAGAAGGAATGGATACCCACTGCCTGCGATGCAGGAGATCCAGGTTCGATCCCCGGGTCAGGAAGATCCCCTGGAGAAGGAATGGATACCCGCTGCAGTGTTCTTGCCTGGAGAATCCCATGGACCGAGGAGCTCGGAGGGTTACAGTCCTTAGGGTCACAAAGAGTCGGACCCAGCTGAGAGACTAACACTTGAGATAGATGTTAACACAGGAGGGAGCCTGTGGCCCTCCTCTCTGCCTTCCAGAAGGCAGGCAATAAATCTCTCCTGTAAAAGGGCCACTGCCTGCGTCTGGAAGTGGAAGGAAATAGGGGATCCATGGCGGAGAGTCTATATACACAAACCTGTTGCTTCTTTAATGTACCACCCAAGGCCCAACTCTGATTAGAGTTCCCAAAGCCTCATTTCCTTTTTCCTGTCAATTCCTCTCAAATTTATTGTTTTTTTGTCTAAAAAAATATACACGTTGCTTGCTTCGGCCACCTCTTAGGTCCCATTACTGTGAAACCTCTACGAGCACAAATTAAAATGTATTTACTTACATGTCTTGTGTGCATGTTATTATTAGCTCAGCCACAGGAACTCAATGGGGGGAGAGGGAAATTTCCCCTCCCGGATAGACACCGCCTTTCTCAGTCCTGCAGAAAGCATTCTGGGCCCACGGAGTAAAAATGGGAGCAAAGAACCGCACCCTCCACTCCCACCAGCTACTTAAACTCTGAGTTCATCAAAGTTTCCACCTAAATGATCCACTCAAGTCACGTTCTGACTTAAAGTGAAGCCGCTCCGTCGTGTCCGACTCTTTGCGACCAGGCTGTAGTCCACCAGGCTCCTCTGTCCATGGGATTCTCCAGGCAAGAGCACTGGAGTGGGCTGCCATCTCCTCCATCCGACTTAAAAGACACTACCATCTGCCACAGTCTAGTGTGCACCTTTGTGATGTAAATACTGTGATATTGTCAACAGTTTAGGGACTTCCTGTTGTCCAGTGGTTAAGACTCTGCACTTTCACTGTAGGGGGCCTGGGTCCATCCCTGGTTGTGAAACTAAAATCCCACGAGCCCAGGCCAAGAATGACAGAAATGAAAAGAACCCCAGAACAGTTTAGCTGAAGTTACCTGGCCGTTCTGCGAAATGATAGCAAGTGTCCTGCGGGGTGGGCAGGGAGGGAGAGCGCAGCTTCACGCAGGAAAGTCATTCCTGCTCTGACAGGCGTCTCGGCCGGAGGCTAGACAGTCTGGGGCCTGCTGCAAGGTTGACAGAACTGCGGCCTCTTCGCTTCAGTGAACATACGGAAAGTTATGGGAAAACCTAAAGTTCCTCCTGATCGCTGCATTGGCAAGTCTGGGTGAAATGAAAGTTTCCTAACGTATTTTGTTTCCCGGGTTTGAATTTCTGTTTATGTATAATGTCAAACTCATTGGGATGAGTAGGGAGTGGTGGGGACTGTGGCAAACTGGGGAGGTTGAAAATCCTTCTTTGAAAAGATGTTGGCCACTCATCTCTGGCAGGTCATTACCCTGTGGAAAGATGAGCCCCATGTTGCCAATACTTCTGATTTTTTCTTTTTAAACTTCTGATGTTTTGAAAGAAATTATAAAGCTAGATTTTATGTTAAAAAAAAAAAAAGAACCTGATTGTTAAATATTGGGAAACAATTCAAAGGGAAAAAATCTGGGCAGTGTTTTCTGTCTGAGGAAGAGGAACGTCCTCCTTGTGGAGAAAGCGATTGACCACATAGTGTCCTAAGCCCTGCCCTAAGGTTACACGTCTTTTCTTTTCTTTTTTTGGTTACATATCTTTTCAACGGAATCTCTGTGCCTTGGAGACCATGAGGAACTCCATGTTATCAATGAAGGTGTAACCAATTACCTTCTCAGAGCCACGCAGCCAGCAGGGAGCAGGGACGGCATCTGACCAGCGTATGCAGAGGCCTCAGAGTAAGCTGTGCCGGAGGACGGGCTGGGGGCTGCCCACAGCACGAAGGTGCGTTGTCCAGAGATGCTGCAGACAGCAACAAGGTGGACTAAAGTTTGTCTGGTTTCCGTACCGACCATGCCCAGGCAGTATTAATGTCAGTGGTAAAAGACACCATATGTTTCTAATTCATCACACGGGGCTGAAATACACAAACGCCTGGAAGCCTCTGTAGGTTTAGGTTCTAAAGAGTTACCGTGGCTACTGTTGAGGGTATTTTTGTTTTTTAAGCCTTTTGTGGTGGTGGTGGTAAAGCTCATGTCAAGTTCATCATCTTCATGATTTTTAAAAATGCTTCTGTTTATTTGTGTGTTCTTGGCTGTGCCGGGTCTCCCTTGCTTCATGGGCTTGTCGCTGGTTGCCGGGAGCAGGGCTACTCTCCAGCTGCGGTCTGCAGGCTCCTGGTCGTGGTGGCTTCTCGTGGCAGCACACCAGCTGCGGGGCCTGCGGGCATCAGTAGCTGGAGCGCTCAGACTCTAGCGCTTAGGCTCAGTGGTGCTGAGCTGGCTTAGATGCCCCGCGGCGTGAGGGATCGCCCCAGATCAGGGGCGGAAGCTGTGTCTCCTGCACTGGGAGGTGGAATCCTCACCCCCCCAAAACTGCAAATTTCTTTTTAATCGCATTCTTATTTAGTAAATAGACCCGTCCACCCTGATGTTATTTATTACTGCAACGGGCAGATATGTAAGTATGTTTTTAAAAAATATACTAATATAATTTAAAAGAATAATCTATTACCTTTCCCTTTGGGGCTGTAATATTTCATTTTTAATAAAAAATAAAAATATTTTTTAATTAAAAAATCAAAAAATAATTTTGTCTTATGAAGGAGTGTTAGAAAAAAATGTTCGTCCCTAAGAGGTTGAAATAGCCAGCTGTGTCCAGACTGGAGGGGAGGGCCTGGGGGGAGGACGGAAGAGGCCATGGTGTGTGGGAAGCAGATACACCCGGAGGGGCCTGAAGATCACGGAGGAGTTTAGACTCTTCTGCCAAAGGCGTCTGGGGGGGCTCTGGAGGGTGGGCCAGGCAGGCGTGTACTGTGGTCCGTGTCGACCGCTCCGGTACCAGCGTCTGCGTCCTGGTGGCGGGCAGGGCGCGTCTGGGAAGCCAGGGCTAGGACATGCTGTCCTCCAGTATTTTTCAGATTTGTTTGTGCAGAATCTTCCACCTTTGTTGTGGCCTGCAAGCTCTCAGCTGTGGCGTGTGGCATCCAGTTCCCTGACCACGGATCGAACCCGGGGCGCCTACATTGGGAGCGTGGAGTCTCGGCCCGGGGCCCGCCGGGGAAGACCGCCTCCTCCAGTTCTCGGTGGCCTGGTGAGGTCGAGACCCGCTGTGTCCCTCCAGGGCTGCTGGCGCCCAGCTGGGCGCTGGGATAGCCCGCGTGCCAGCTCTTCTGAGGGGCCTGGTGCTGTGGCGCTTCAGTCAGCCTTCCCTGCCCCCACTGTCCCGTAGTGAGGTCTTTCAGGAAGAAGAGAGCAGGGGGGTGAGGAGCAGGGCTCCGGTGGTCCAGGGGCAGAGAACTGGCCCGGGCATTGCTGATCCTGGCAGGGGATGGAAGTGGCAAGTGTGAGAGAACCGTCCCTCGTGAGCATGAATGCACAAATCAGAACGAGAGCCGGTGAGCAGGCGGCATGTCTGAGCATTGGCGACAAGCTGCATTTTTGCCTAAACGGTGCCATTCCCTTGAAGTTTTAGAAAGCATTTTGCCGGGGTTGGAGCTGTTCCATTGCGCCCAGCCTTTTTCTTTTTTCTTTTATTTCCCTAAATGCTGAGGTTTCCAGCTCAGAGACGGCGCTGAAGGCCCACAGTGGGGAACCCCCTCCTTAATCCTCAGGGACCATGACTAGAAGCTAGCTGTGGCCTCATGCTGCAGGAGGCCCACTGCTGCCGGGCAGGTCCCGCAGATGGATGGCGTGGGGGTGGGCCGGCGGGAGTGAGGGTGCTCTAAAGAAGAACTGTTATTGCAAGAGGAACACAGACGAAGCCTGGAGGCAGAGAGAGCCGGACAGGGAACGTGCAGATTAAAAGCTCATTTTGGCCCACTGCAACATGTGCACCTTACTTGGATCCTGATTCTGAAAGTAGAAATTGTGAGAAAGAAAAAAAAAAGCTATGACAGTTGGAAGTTTGAACTCTGATTGGATATTTTATGACTGAGGAATTACTGGTCGTTTTTCAGATGTGGTGATAGCTTTGTGGTTATCGTGTACATGTAAAAGGGTTCTTATCTTTAGCGATACGCACACTGAAATACAGATGAAATGGTAAGATGTCTCGGATTTATTTCAAAATGAGACGGGGAGGGGCTGGAGTCAGCTGCAGAAGAAGCAAGACTGGCCGCCGCCGTGGTCGTGGGGCTGGATGGTCCCGCCGGGGGCTTCATTATGCTATTCTAGCAACTACTGTGCTGGCGGGAGCTTCTCCACTGCACCATTTAAAAAATATATTTGTTGCAAAAAGTTGGGCGATAGATTCTGATGTGACAATGTGCCAGTAGAAGCAGGTTGCTTACCTCTGAAATCCTCTCTCGACCCTCATTCACTCCTGGAGAAAGGTCCTCGTCGGCCGGAGCTTGCTCCTCCTCCCAGGAACAGAGCCTGGGCCTTGGGGTCCGGAAGCAGTGTCTCCTGGTAGAATCCTGGTATCCTCCTGTTTCACTGTATTTATTTTATGGCTACCATTTGAGCAACTGATGCTGCGCTCCTATTTACAGAACTGACAAAGTCTCCTTCTTAAATAAATGTGAACGCTTTGATTTGAAGACAAGTAGGAAATACCAGTACCAGTGGTCCTCAGTTCAGTTCAGTCCAGTCGCTCAGTCGTGTCCGACTCTTTGCGACCCCGTGAATTGCAGCACGCAGGCCTCCCTGTCCATCACCATCCCCCGGAGGTCACTCAGACTCACGTCCATCGAGTCCGTGATGCCATCCAGCCATCTCGTCCTCGGTCGTCCCCTTCTCCTCCTGCCCCCAACCCCTCCCAGCGTCAGAGTCTTTTCCGATGGTCAACTCTCAGGCCTGCACATTTTTTCTGAGTGGTGGGAGATGACAGGCATGGCACATACTGATAGAAGTCACTGTCCTGTCTCATTTTATTTATCAGGCAGACGAACGTGGGCTCCCTTCCTCCCACGGGGCTCTCTGTGCCTGGGGCAGCATGGCCTGCTCAGGCCAGCCCCCC
>SJYX01005871.1:155967-185947 GCA_006410675.1 Oreotragus oreotragus | reverse complement strand
TGGGAGACTGGCATTGAAACACGTAAATTATCATATGTGAAATGAATCACCAGTCCAGGTTCAATGCATGATACAGGGTGCTTGGGGCTGGTGCACTGGGATGACCCAGAGGGATGATATGGGGAGGGATGTAGGGGGTGGTCAGGATGGGGAACACATGTACACCCATGGCAGATTCAAGTCGATGTATGGCAAAACCAATACAATATTGTAAAGTAAAATAAATAAATTAATTAATTTTTTTAAAAGTTGGCTTAAAGCTCAAATTCAGAAAACTAAGATCATGGCATCTGGTAAGCTCAACATTCAGAAAACTAAGATTATGGCATCTGGTCCCATCACTTCATGGGAAATAGATGGGGAAACAGTGGAAACAGTGTCAGAATTTATTTTTCTGGACTCCAAAATTACTGCAGATGTTGATTGCAGCCATGAAACTAAAGACACTTACTCCTCGGAAGGAAAGTTATGACCAACCTAGATAGCATAGTAAAAGGCAGAGATATTACTTTGCCAACAAAGATCTGTCTAGTCAAGCTAGGGTTTATCCAGTGGTCATGTATGGAGTGAGAGTTGGACTGTGAAGAAAGCTGAGCACCGAAGAATTGATGCTTTTGAACTGTGTTGTTGGAGAAGACTCTTGAGAGTCCCTTGGACTGCAAGGAGATCCAACCAGTCCATACTGAAGGAGACCAGTCCTGGGTGTTCATTGGAAAGACTGATGCTGAAGCTGAAACTCAAATACTTTGGCCACCTCATGCGAAGAGTTGACTCATTGGAAAAGACCCTGATGCTAGGAGGGATTGGGGGCAGGAGGAGAAGGTGATGACAGAGGATGAGATGGCTGGATGGCATCACCGACTCAATGGACATGAGTCTGGATATACTCCGGGAGTTGGTGATGGACAGGGAGGCCTGGCGTGCTGCAATTCATAGGGTCGCAAAGAGTCGGACATGACTGAGTGACTGAATTGAACTGAAATGAAGGCTGTTACAGTTATGGAAGGAATGAGTAGGAATTAGATTTTGACCTGTGCCTTAAATTTGATTTTTAAAAAATTTCTTTTAAATTGGGGAGGAAGTTCTTCCACAATCATGCCAATGTTTAGAGACAGAAATGAATAAATGTGTGCAGTGTTTAAAATCATGAGCTTTTGCAGTTTGATTGCCTGATTTCTGAGCCTTGTTTTGCCATGTAGCTTTCTGTCCTCAGGTAAGTTACTTAACCTCTTTGAACCTCTAAATTTCCTTATGTATAAAATGGCCATATTAAAAAGGCTTATCTTAGAAGGCTGGAATGAGGATTAAATTATATGAAGTTACACAAGGTAATATCTAGGACAAAGCAAGTACTCAATAAATGTTAGCCATATTGATATCACTATAAATTAATATTTGCTAACTTACTGTGTACTAGTCACTTTTGTTGTGTTAGTTGCTCACTTGTGTCACCCATAGGCCCAAGAGATACAAATATGTAAAGTAAAACTATGCCCTTGACCTCAGAAAATTCTCAATCTGAAAATGAAAGAGACTAGTCAATAATTCACTGTGACATATGTACTACAGCTACAAAAACTGAAGCACAGAGAATGGGTAACTAATAATGATTGGGCAGTAGAGAAGGATGAGGAAAAAAAGACTGCAAAGAGGGTAACGATTATTTATAAGTCTAACAAAATGAATAGGAATATATGTCATAAGAGAGAAATTTCTCTAGACAGAACAAATATCATTTGCAAAGGCATAGATACTTAAATAATGTGAGAATTGCAAATAGTTTGGGGATGAATAGGGTTCAGAGCATGGAGAAAACAGCAAGCAACAAGGCTAGAAAATTGACAGAGAACCAGATTTGAACTTTTTTTAAGTAAAGGAATCTCTTAGACGATGAGGACTAAGAATTCTAAAAAGAGGAATCAAAAATTCCAAAGGCAAGGTTGAATCTGTAAATTATACCCAGTTAATGAAGGGCTTGAAATGCCAGTTTGAGCATGAATTTTAGGGTATGGGCTATTGGAAAGGATTCTTAGTTCTAAAATAGGGGGAAATACCAAAATTCTATTTTAGGTAGATTTGGCTGTTGTATGTCCAAAATAGGAATTAAAAAGAAATTCAAAACAAGATAACTAGCTAGGAAGCTGCAGCATACATCCAAGAATAATACAATAAAGCCCTGGACCTGGATGTTGATAGTGGGAATGAAGAAAAGCAAACCCAAGGGATGCCTACATAGATCTGGATATAGCAAATAAATAAGAGAGTCAAAATTGCCTAGATAAAATAAAGTTCATGAGGGATGTATGATAGTGAAATACACTGACTGTATACCATTTATTTTAAGAGGAAAAAAAGATAACAATAGAGAAGGCTATCAGACTTCTGGTATTAAACTCATTTATTCATCTATTCTATAACTCACTCAAAACTATATACTAATAAATTAGGACAGGCACTGGAGATAACAAGATGGGGTAAATATAGATAGGGGAGACATGAAATATACCTTAGAGGATATTAAGACAAGGTAGAAAGTTGCACATTTTTTTCTAGTTTTTTTGTTTTGTTTTATTTGGAGCATGATTAACAGTGTTGTATTAGTTTCAGGTGTACAGTAAAGTGACTCCACTATACATATACATGTATGTATTCTTTTCCAAATTCTTTAGAAAATTATACATTTAATAAAAGAGGGATTTCAGTGTAGTGAAAATTTTCCTTCAATTGAGGAAAACAGAAAAGTCTTTATGGAGAGGTTAGGACATGAGTTAGGCTTTGAAGACAAAGTAAGTTCATCAAACCAGGGTAACCATATGTTCCAATTTACCCAGCACAGTCCCAATTATGCTTTTTGTCAAGTATAATTATTAGTTTTGCCCTTCTGCTGTCTCTGTAAAGTATTTTAGTTTAGATGATACATTATACGGTCACCCTTGTCATGGTGAATGGGCTCCAGCCTGTGCTCATAATCAATATTAATAAGAAGCTTAAACAGTGAAGTCAAAAGCCTGCTAATAATATACTCTCTTAAGCTAAGGCTGTAATAACTGTCCTTTGGTCCTAAAGTCATCTACTCACTTCTGGTCACCAATGATCATAAGGAGAGTAGAGAACTATGTTCAAAGGAAAGAGACCAAAACGTAAGCTGACTCCAAACCATGTTAACTCTGATTTCATCATTGAACCCAACTTTGAGGAAGCATCTTATAGAACCAGTGTTCTACAGAACATACTTCAAGAAACACAGGACCATATGACCAAAGAGCAGAAATGTTGAAAGAGAAAAACACTGAATAGGGTACTGATCATAAGTAATGTATTTCTAAGTATGAGAGTCTAAGGTAATTCTATGTCATCTACTATGTGAAAATACTTATATAGTACAAGGGCTTCCCTGATAGCTCAGTTGGTAAATAAGCCACTTGCAATGTGGGAGACCTGGGTTTGATCCCTGGGTTGGGAAGATCCCCTGGAGAAGGGAAAGGCTACCCACTCCAGTATTCTGGCCTGGAGAATTTTATGGACTGTATAGTCCATGGGGTCACAAATAGTCAGACATGACTGAGTGACTTTCACTTTTCACAGGGTATAGTGTACCCATAGGCCCTACATTCTAGCTTTCAAGATTTAAAATGGCTTTTAAAATGCTGACCATGAGACACTGTAAGTAACAGAATAAGTGGTGCTCTGCTTTCTTCTTAAAAAGGATTCCTGTGCAAACCATCTCTGTGAATGTAAATGCTAGAAGCCTCCTTAGCTGCAGAAAATCTAGTGCCTTTAAAAGTTTTCTTTTGAAAGCTCTGAAGAATGAGTTGATGATAGAATCCCTAATGTCTCTTTTCTTTGTAATCCACACCACACAAGATTTAAGAGCTAAACCAGAAAACATCAAATGACTTTGTTCAGACTTGTTCAAAGAGAAACACTGATGTTTTTGTCACCAGCAAGAAACACTAAAATTTTTATAAAAGGTAAAAGAAGATATGACCAGCAGCATGTCTGCTGCATATACCTGCTACCACAAGCAGATTAACATAAAATAAATTCATATTTCTGACTGCCTGAATGGAAAAAGACTCTCACAAATTCACAGAGCATGAAAGAAAAATGGTGTTAGCAAATAATGAATATAAAGCTGGGTCTCAGTGACCTCCAAACCTAAAAAAATCAAACACATTTTTATATAACTTTATCATTTCTTGTTTGGAAGTTGTGGTAAATAACTCTGGTAATTCATTGAAAAAAGGACAGCAAGACACTCTTTTATCATTTTAAGACCTTACTTGGCCAATAAAGATACATCTTCTTGTAACCAAATTTTCTCTTTGGTCTTTAAAAATGGAAACTACATCACTATCAGGAAATACAACTAAGTAGTGGGGATTACATTGGTCAATGAGAATTACCGAGACATAATCCACCATTTGAAGATTTCATATGAACGTGATGACAAAATTTGTAAAGTTTTTATGATCCTCTAAGCTGATTTATTTGTATTTTCACATTGGATTCTCAGGGAGTTTGTGTGATAGAACAGGTAGGTGATATAATCTACATCAGAAGATGAAGTATCACCAACTTAGTCATCACACCTGACAAGGTACAGTAAGTACAGAGTTGGGCTTATAACCCAAGAACCTTAATTCCCTAAGTGTCTTTCTCTAACACTATAGCTGACAAGCAACAAGTTCTCCACACTTTCTCCTCTATACCAAAATTAACACATGCCTCTTTCATATTAAGTTTTAAAATAAATATAACAACATAAAGAGTTATATTCACCTAGTCAAAATTTGGTGAAATGTGGACATGGAGTTTTTGGAGGTCCCTATCAAAGTAGCAAATACCAGCTTACAGGCTCAGTGTTCATATTGCCACTGCACACAGCAGCTTGTCTGCATACATTTAATATCCATACTTAATTCAGAGGTCACAAAGAGTCAGACACGACTGAGTGACTGAACTGAACTGATGTAAGGACTAGTTCCCAGAATGTAAAGAAATTGAACTCTATAGATTGCATTGACAATCATGTCTATAGCAGGGCACAAGACCAAAATGAGAAGGAAAGATGAATTCTACAAAGATAAGGCCATGAGAAAAAACTCAGGGGTATCATCACAAAGAATGGGTCACAGATGGAAATATCTAAAGACATCAGACAGATAGCAGTGAAAGAATCGGGCTGGCTGGGAAGTAGGGTGGGTCAAAATTGTACTGTTTGAAGACAGTAGCACTATTGAGCTCTAGGTGAGTATCACCATGTAAGAGACCATGCTGGGTGTTGTCAAACCTTCTTATTTTTTAAAAAAAGAGAAACCAGATTATTATGAGGAATTTGCTTTACAAATTCTAGCAACCAACTGAAAAAATTAACACTGCATGGATCAAACTACACACATCTGTTGGTCAAATTTAACCTGTGTGTCATAATCAGCCTATAGACTGATGAGTTTCAACCTCAAATTTTATTTTAAAGCTTTCAGCTTAAACAACAAGTCTTTTACCTCTTCTGGATTCACCTGTATCTAACTGCTTGAAGATACCCAACACAGGGGCTCTTAAAAGTAGACTAGAGTGTTCATCAGAAAAGCAAGAGAGTTCCAGAAAAACATCTATTTCTGCTTTATTGACTACGCCAAAGCCTTTGACTGTGTGGATCACAATAAACCGTGGAAAATTCTAAAAGAGATGGGAATACCAGACCACCTGACCTGCCTCTTAAGAAATCTGTATGCAGGTCAGGAAGCAACAGTTAGAATTGGACGTGGAACAACAGACTGGTTTCAAATAGGAAAAGGAATACATCAAAGCTGTATATTGTCACCCTGCTTATTTAACTTATATGCAGAGCACATCATGAGAAATGCTGGGTTGGATGAAGCACAAGCTGGAATCAAGATTGCCGGGATAAATATCAATAACCTCAGATGTGCAGATGAAACCACCCTTATGGCAGAAAGTGAAGAATAACTAAAGAGCCTCTTGATGAAAGTGAAAGAGGAGAGTGAAAAAGTTGGCTTAAAGCTCATCATTCAGAAAATGAAGATCATGGCATCCAGTCCCAACACTTCATGGCAAATGGATGGGAAAACAGTGGAAACAGTGACAGACTTTATTTTCTTGGGCTCCAAAATCACTGCAGATAGTGATTGCAGCCATGAAATTAAAAGACGCTTACTCCTTGGAAGGAAAGTTATGACCAACCTAGACAGCATGTTAAAAAACAGAGACATTACTTTGCCAACAAAGGTCCATCTAGTCAAAGCTTTGGTTTTTCCAGTGGTCNTTAAAGCTCATCATTCAGAAAATGAAGATCATGGCATCCAGTCCCAACACTTCATGGCAAATGGATGGGAAAACAGTGGAAACAGTGACAGACTTTATTTTCTTGGGCTCCAAAATCACTGCAGATAGTGATTGCAGCCATGAAATTAAAAGACGCTTACTCCTTGGAAGGAAAGTTATGACCAACCTAGACAGCATGTTAAAAAACAGAGACATTACTTTGCCAACAAAGGTCCATCTAGTCAAAGCTTTGGTTTTTCCAGTGGTCATGTATGGATGTGAGAGCTGGACTATAAAGAAAGCTGAGCACTGAAGAATTGATGCTTTTGAACTGTGGTGTTGAAGACTCGTGAGAGTCCCTTGGACTGCAAGGAAATCCAACCAGTTTATCCTAAAGGAAATCAGTCCTGGGTGTTCATTGGAAGGACTGATGTTGAAGCTGAAATTCCAATACTTAGGCCACATGATGCAAAGAACTGACTCACTGGAAAAGACCCTGATGCTGGGAAAGATTGAAGGTGGGAGGAAAAGGGGATGACAGAGGATGAGATGGTTGGATGGCATCATCAACTCAATGGACATGAGTTTGAGTAAACTCCGGGAGTTGGTTATAGACAGGGAGGCCTGGCGTGCTGCAGTCCATGGGGTTGCAAAGAGTTGGACAGGACTGAGTGACTGAACTGAACTGAACTGAACTGAGAGTGTTCATATACTCCCTGGGATTGGGTGGGGAGGAAGTGATCAGAATCTAGCCTACTATAACCTTATTATTTCCTTATAGTCTCTGGTTTTAATTTTATGCAATGTTTGCCTTCTAATTCACATCTGTGTTGTTCCTTTTAATATCAAAAAATTGATTTGCACCTCTAACTGCCTAGTAAAATTGACCCTCCAGTAATATATACCACATTTATCGTGTGGTTTTCAAAACTTCTGAGTACCATGTTCAAGAAGCATAGCCTTAGATTAACCAGAGTTCTCTCAAGAGTGTCACCCTTTCCCACCTCCAGCTGTCCTTGCACCTAAAGCTTTAGCTCCAGCTATCCATCAGACTGACAGCAGCCAAGGGCCAGGGGCTGGTATGGCATACACAAAGAGAGACACGCTCCCAGGAATTTTCAGAGCTCACTCAAAATGCAGCCTGCTGGTCTTGCTTAACCTGATCAACACCCCAAAAACTGTCAGAAACAATGGCCATGATTTTTCAGGCCTTTTCTGGCCTCTTGCCTTTCAAAACAGTGCCTCTGCCAAAGTGCCTAGAATAATTTATCTTACCCTAGGGGTTGAGACTACAAGGCTTCCTTTCTCCAAAATTGTTTCACACCACTTTCATCTTTAATGCTAAAGTTCACAGAGAAGTGAACATCAGAACAGCTCGGTGGGAGAGCATCAGATGGAAACTGAGGGTCCCACAGCAGTACTGCTCATTGAAGGTGCTAAGGGGAGGGATTTCACTTACTCAGGCCATTCTTGGAGATGTCTTCAGAGGAGCAAAAGAATTGTGGAATGCGCTAATACTTTAGAAGCATACTTGCTTCTGAGTAGTTGATGTCTCTAATAAGGTAGATTAAGGGCCAACATAATACACATTTCAAGGGTATAGACATATATGGACACACATCATTATATATTAAAATGCAGCAGAACCTGAAAATCTATTTCTTTGTTTCACTTATGTCTTGTTTTTAATTCTCTATTTCATTTCAAAGAGAACTCTGAAACGTATTTCTTTGTATCCATCTCCAGATACAAGAAATATCCTTTGTATGGCAATGATTCATTGCTCTCAAAAGAAAAGGAAGCTGTTTCCTCTGAGAGATTTTTGGAACTCCAAATGTACACTATTTTTTCTGTAATAAATATCTTCATATTTTTATGCACAGTATCTTTTCCCCCTGACAATTGCATGATCATGTTAGCTGAATGTTCGTACAGTATTTTGAGACCTTCAGAATTTTTCCTCTATCCATCCAAAAGCATTCTGCACATAATTTACTGTTCATGGTTTCAAAGCAAAAGAAAAAAAAATGTAAAAGTTAAAGCTGCCAGAGAACCATAGCGTTAATGTACCTCTGCTCATAGGTCTCAGAGGAAGCCACAAAGGAATTTCTGACAATTGCAATTTGTCTTAAATATGCCAATACACTGTTCACATTCAAGACTCATTAAGCAGATTTGTAGCATGCCCGTCACATCTGATGTACTAGATCTTCAGAAAGTGGATTTTTTTTAACCATTTGTGATAGAGAAACATATTTTCACCACTGAAATCTTTAACAAAAACAAAATCAAGCCTATTCTCCATGGGTCATGAGATGACATAAGAAAAGATCAGAGTCTGCCCTGATAGAATGCCCAGTTAATATAACTTGAGGAGAAACTACTTTGCTTCCAAATAAGGAGCTGGATGAAAACAGATTGTTGTGAACTTTAAACTACTCACTTACTATTCTCTTCTTCACTCCCACCTCCAGCAAGATACAATAAGAAGTAGTGGTGGTTGATAATCTGGGCTTTGGATCCAAAGACTAAACACAATTTTAGTAGCAGTATATCCCTGGAGAAGTTACTTTACTTCTCTGGGCTTAAACACCTTTATTTTTTAAACAGAGATAATAATGTTATATACTTCACAGTATTTTTTTGAAGATGATGTGTATAAAACTTGAGATTAGGCAAGTGCCCAATAAATGGTTTTGTTGTTGTTATTTATTGAGGGCCTACTAAGGTTAGAACACTCTTCCAGGGATTATCAAACAAAAATAAGAATAAAAATGACTTCACGCTGACCTCACTGTGATTTAGGGCACCTAGGAACAGCCTCACCTTGTTCTACAACCTTCTTCAGAAGGTTCCACAACTTTCTTTCAAAAGTCCAAAATGGATTCTGAGTTTCCATGCTTTCCTGAATTAAGGGAATGGTGTCATCTGGCTAAAGAGGATCTACTGCCCTAGAAGCCAGTACATGGGCTTAAAATTCACTCACCAACTGTTAGATATTGGTTGGGTCACAGAAACTCTCTGAACCTGTTTACCCAGGCGAAAAGTGGAAGAAAGATTATCTTACACAATTTCACTTGCAACTTCTTCCTTCTGCTCCTTTTGCATCTTCTTTTCACAGACAAATTTCTCTAAAGAGTTGGCTCATGTTATTCTCTTTCCCTTCATTTCTCAACCAATTTCAAGTTGTACTGTCTCAATAATTAATTAAAAATTATTATATGTGTAAACAGTGCTATTATATATGTTGGCTAACAGTGCATATTGTGAGCTAACAGTGCATATGTTGGCTAACAATGAATATTAGATATTCTAGAAATACCAGCTATTAATATCATTAATAGGCATTACCTAATAAATTTTTTAATAAGAGGCAGGCAACAGCACAAAGTGCCTTCTCTTTCTCCATGGTTGCATACGTATTTTATGTTGCATATTACATGCTATAATTGGAGAAGGTCTCCAGGTGTTTATCTAACAAGTCAGTTATCTGTGTTTTCTCCTCTGTTCTCTGTTTTCATTTACAGTAGAGATCTAGATAATTTTTTTCAAGTTATAATTATTATATAATTACTTGCAGCACACAGCCCTGTGGCCCCATCCTGTCCTAAGTCCACAGATTCTGCTATAGATTTTTTTTTTTTTCAGAAAGTGGCAGATAATGTGAGTTTTACTTAAAATGTGATATGTATGTGTGTTAGTCACTCAGTCATGTCCATTTCTTTGTGACCGCATGGACTGTAGCCCGCCAGGCTCCTCTGACCATGGAATTCTCCAGGCAAGAACACTGGAGTGGATTGCCATTTCTTTCTCCGGGGGCTCTTCCCAACCCAGGGATCGAATCCATGTTTCCTGCATTGAAGGCAGTTTTGTGGGTTTTTTGTTTTTTTTTTTTTAACCATCTGAGCCACCAGGAAAGCCCTAGAATATGATATTTACAAAAAATAATTTCTAGGCTATGCTCCTTAACATAATCAAACCCATATAAAGACATTCACTTCTACCAATTCATCACTCCTAACCTGACTGTGAAAAACCAGGAATTAGAAACATCAATAATCATGGTTAGAAACATCATAATACTAGAAGATATTCATCTGGAAAGTTTGATAAACAGATCTATGTCAAAGAGAAACCCTGGGTTGTAATTCAAGCTTCTCTGCAGTGTAGCCACTGCATGCTCATTCGTGTCAGACTCCTTGAGACCCTATGGACTGTAGCCTGATAGGCTCCTCTGTCCATGGGATTCTCCAGGCAAGAATACTGGAGTGCCATTTCCTTCTCCAGCGGATCTTTCTGACCCAGGAATTGAACCTGCATCTCTGTCTCCTGCATTGGCAGGCAGATTCTTTACCAGGCTAACATTACTGTAGCAAATATTCTAGAAACTTCACAGCAGTAATGGTATAGTTCAGCCTTCATTTGCCATAACTCAGCTAGCAATGATGGTATCCCCTTAATTTCTGGACATTCATCAACTCTTTTCTTGCTGAGGTCTTCCCTAATCTTCAAAGCTTACGTTTCTATAGTTTAAATATTTAACTGTGATTTTCTAAAAGTGCTTACTATTTTCTACATTGTATACTATTACACATGGAATGATTATGACTACAGTTAACATATTCATCTGCCCTATCTCCTTAAGGACTTCCCTGGTAGCTCAGCCAGTAAAGAATCAGCCTGCAATGCAGGCAACTTGGGCTTGATCCATGGGTTGGGAAGATACCCTGGAGAAGGGAACAGCTACCCACTCCAGTATTCTGGCCTGGAGAATTCCATGGACAGAGGAGCCTGGCAGGCTACAGTTTATGGGGTCACAAAGAGTCGGACATGACTGAGTTACTTTCACTATTCACTATCTCCTTAACTACATCTTAAGTTCTATAAAGACAGAGTGTATGTCTTTTCCATTGTATACATTCCTGTAGCAACAGCATAGTACCTGGTGGGTCCTGAATAAATTAATATAGCTTAATTAATAGGATGAAGAAAGGAGTAGAGAAGAGAAGGAAACAAGGAAGAGAAGTAGGGAGAGAGAAAGAGAGGATAGGGAGGACAGATTAGATTAATGAGACTTCTATGAATTTTTTAAAAACAATTATGTCTACCTTCCAAAAGCTTCTGATCTAACTGGGTTGATAAAAATACATATTTTTGTGCATCAGCAAGCCTGTCTATAACCACACAATCTAGCATTTGGCTTCTAAAAGGAATGGTATATATTCAAAGATGATGGTCTGTGGGTGTGCAGAACTCAGATAAGGCTTTATGTTATTTTTTTTTTAAGGTGCTTTTGGGGCTAGAACTTGAAGTGGAGAATTGGATAAAAAAAATGAAAGAGGGTGGCCTGTCCTAGAATGCTCCTTGATACTTTGCCTCACTTCCTGTATTGACCATTAGTAATTAGTGACTTCTGATCTGAATAACACCATGATTGCAGCTTGACTTTCTTGTGCTTGGAGAATAGTTTTCATCACAGTAGAGGATAAATCCTAATATTTAATGGGTACATTGATTGTGTATTGGGCCCTGTGCTAGGAGCTAAACATAAACTATTTAATCAAATCCATAGAAAAACCACTGTGATTATATCCACTCTACAGATAAGAAAACTGACACAGAGACACTTAAGCATCTTGTTCAAGATCACTCAGTTCAGCAGTTGCTCAGTCACGTCTGACTCTTTGCAACCCCATGGACTACAGCACACCAGGCCACCCTGTCCATCACCAACACCCAGAGTTTACTCAGACTCATGTCCATTGAGTTGGTGATGCCATCCAACCATCTCATCCTCTGTCATCCCCTTTTCCTCCCACCTTCAATCTTTCCCAGCATCAGGGTCTTTTCCAGTGAGTCAGTTCTTCGCATTACATGGCCAAAGTATTGGAGTATCAGCTTCAACATCAGTCCTTCCAGTGAATACCCAAGACTGATAGCCTTTAGGATGGACTGGTTGGATCTCCTTGCAGTCCAAGGGACTCTCAAGAGTCTTCTCCAACACCACAGTTGAAAAGCATCAATTCTTCAGCACTCAGCTTTCTTTCTAGTCCAACTCTCACATCCATACATGACTACTGGAAAAACGATAGCTTTGACTAGATGGACCTTTGTTGGCAAAGTAATGTCTTTGCCTTTTAATATGTGGTCTAGTTTGGTCATAACTTTTCTTTCAAGGACCAAGCATCTTCTGATTACCTGGTTGCAATCACCATCTGCAGTGATTTCGGAGCACCCCCCAAAAAATAGTCTCTCCCTGTTTCCACTGTTTCCCCATCTATTTGCCATGAAGTGATGGGACCAGGTGCCATGATCTTAGTTTTCTGAATGTTGAGCTTTAAGCCACTTCCCTGGTGGCTCAGACAGTAAAGCATCCGCCTACAGTGCAGGAGACCCGGTTCAATCCCTGGGTCGGGACGATCCCCTGGAGAAGGAAATGGCAACCCACTCCAGTACTCTTGCCTGGAAAATCCCATGGATGAGGAGCGTGGTAGGCTATAGCCCATGGGGTTGCAAAGAGTTGTACATGACTGAGCAACTTCACTATCACACAGTGATGAAGTAGCTAATGTAAGGTTCAACATCCAGTGCTTAGAAAACCTGGAAAAGCAAAAATTCCCTCACACATTTTTTAATTCCCTCACACACTTTTCATCTTAGTGATAACACAGAGTTTACCTGATAGCAATGTTTACCTTGGTTGATAAGCTTTTGCCTATACATTCTACATCTGTGTTGTCAAAAACCCAGAGATGAGAAGATGTGCAAGGATCCTGGGTATTCCTGTGCAGCCTTCCAGATCCACTCCCCACTCTCCTACACCCTGCTCTGCACCCTAGCTGCTGACTTGGGGGAACTGCAGCAATGCACCTGCTCTGTTACTTCCCACTGAGCTTATCCAGAGAACTGCAAGGACAGGGAACCAGAAAAGTCAGGGCCTGTATTGCCCACACACCTTATTTATGTACTGCCTCAGACTGGCTGTGTCCTCTACTACAAGGAGAAGACTCCTGATAAGTTCCAATCAATTGATCAATCAATTAATCAACCAATCTGTCCCTCTCTCCCCTTCCCTTCCTCTTTCCATTCCTCCCTACCTCACTCTCTCTTCTTCTTGCTCTTGCTCTCACTCTCCTATTGTAACGTTTTACTCATTTAACCTTTTAGGTCAAAAGGTGGTATGATACATGATTTTAATGTTCCCAGTCCATGCCATCCCCTGTTGCTTTTTCTATGTTTAGACATTTATGAAATGTCCCTTTATTAAACTTTCCTCAGTCACCCAATTTAAGTGTGCCATCTGTTTCCTGCAGGGAGCCTGTTATAGGTGATAACCTTGTGGATTAAAATAGTGATATTAAAAACATAAGAAAAGGTTCAATTCTGATGTACATTCTAAAAGAAGTAACATACCTGGATGAAAGATTGATGCAGATAATAAGACAGAAAAATATCAGAATTTATTCTTAGATTTCTGAGCCCAGGTAAACTATAAAATGAGAAAACTGAGAGAAATGAGGACACTAATAAAAGAATGAGGAGTTTTTATGTTACCATGATTACCTGTCCCTTCATTTGAATATGTTTATTTGTTTATAAGCCCTTTCTTGCAATTAAAAAATAAATTACACAATACAGATAAATTGAAGCACCCTCCATTTTACACTCGTTTTCTTCGCTAGCCCCTTTCCCAGAGAACTCTCTATTATAAATTTATTAATAATATAAATATCCTTAGAAACTATTTTATACTTTACATACTATTATCATTACTTATAATGATATAATTTTAAATTTTCATGTGTTATGTTTACTTTTTCCATAATTTGGTAACTTGAGATTTTAATCCAAAATTATATTTTGGAGATCTATCTATATTGATAGATCTGTCATTTAACAGTTATGCAACAATCCTTCAAATGAATATGTCACATTTTCTTATCTGTTCTTCTACTGACAGACTTTTTACTTCACAATGTTTCAGTGAATCTCCTTGTAAAAATCTCCTTAGAAAGCTATCTCCAGGGCTCTTGTGGCATTGCTGGACCTAAAGAAAAATGAGTCTAGATACCTTGACTTTGAGGTACAGTGCTATTGGCTGCCAAAATTAAATTTTAACAGTCATAAAGAAAACAAGAAACTAAGATTAAGATATTTCTGTTTGCAGCAGTTAAATTTTTATTTTTTTCAACTAGGAGATAAAAATAGCACCACTTAACCAGGCCCTAAATCAACTATCTTTCAATCATTATCTCATTTAATCTTCACACCTACCCTTCAGGTGATAACTGAAATTCACAAATGCTTCACTGTAGGTAATAGTTGCAATCTTTACCATAGGTACATTTTTAAAAGACTTTTTTAAAGAGCAGTTTTATATTCACAGCAAAATTGAGAGAAAGATCCAGAGATTTCCCATAAACCCTCCCTCCACACAATATCAATGCATTATCAACATTCTCCACCATAGTGGTACATTTGTTACAAGTGATGAATATATACTGACACAGCATGCTGCTGCTAAGCCGCTTCAGTTGTGTCCAACTCTGTGTGACCCCACAGACAGCAGCCCACCAGGCTCCCCTGTCCCTGGGATTCTCCAGGCAAGAACACTGGAGTGGGTTGCCATTTCCTTCTCCAATGCATGAAAGTGAAACCACCTAAAACCCATAGCTTACATAATGGCTCACTGCTGATATTGTACATACTATGGCTTTGGACAAATATACATGTATCTATCAGTACAGTAGCATAAAACAGTATTTTTGATGACCTAAACCTGCCCTACAGCTACATTTTTATGAAAATAATCTAACAAATAAAAAATTCCAACTATCTAAAGTGTATCCTTCTTTAAATTTGGGTTTTCAGTACAAATAAAGAATAAAGTCATTGACAAATTAAAGCAACTTGCAAGAGAGTTGAAAAGCAAAAGTTGGATAATCTACAAACTAATCAACCCCAGGAGAAATCAGGAATTGACTCTAGTTGAACTCAAGAATATTAATTTGTCCTCCCAATGAGCAGTTCCTAATTTGAGGCAAAAAGATCTATTCTTCAACTAACTGTAGATGTCAAACTTCCCTCAGAAGCCCTCCAAGAGGTGAAATAAATTAAGATTCACCCTAGGTAAACATGAGCCATGTGTTTTAGGACCTTAACAATAAAGATATATCATCAGATAAATAAACTGATGATTTAGAACAAAGGCAAAATATGATTAAAAATTTTTGTTTCCCTCCAAACCCATTTAGAAAGGAAGGACAAAATTACCTAGAGAGCTTTGTGGGGTGTTTGGTGTTTTCTGTTTTCTGTTCTGTTATCTTTTCAATTTCATTCTTCTATTAACTCTTCAGGTCAATACCCCAATGGGGATAAAATGAGCTTCAGGGGCAAGAAGCAGAAGCTAGTGCCTCTATTGTCACTAAAATCTGACCTGAGGTCACCCTCATTCTGTAGACATGGACTAAGACACCCAGAAGCTATGATTTGTCAGATTGTCTGCCTCTCTCTGTAAGAAGTCACCCAGCTCCTACCAAGGGCAGCAATTAAGGAACTGCTGACACCCTACTTGATTAAATGCAGAATAGAGTTTTCCTTATGAGAGCTTTACAGAGTTGGCCTTAGAAACACAGGCAGCAATCATGGAACAATAACATTTTGCAGTGATGTACTCTCTTCGTTACTCCACATGACAGCCCAAAAAGGTAGCTATCACTGAAGATCAGAGAAACTGACAGAACTGGCAAATGACAAAACTCAGGCCCTCTGGGTCTGATCCTTTCCCCTACAATGCTATGGTGCCCAGGTCTTAATAGGTGCTTAATGGATATTTGCAAATAAAGACCTCTGTAACCCACCTATCTCCTAATCACCTGTCAGAACTGCCTGGCATTAAGAATTTGTTCTCTTTCAAAGTACAAATATAATGACCACAGTTTTAAAAAATATTTTGCCCTAGTAATTTCATTCTTGGGAGTAATTCAGCAAAAGCAAACCACTAAATATATGAGTCACTTGGTGTAGTATGTTCTGTGATAACAAAAAGAAAGGAAGGTCAGAAAAGAAAAGGAAGAACTTGAAGAAATAACCTAAATGCTCAACAATAGGAGAGTAAATGATAGTATATCAGTCCACAGGGAGTGATGAAAATATTTTACTTGGTCAAAGCTAGCAGTATTGTTTTTTGTTTTTTGTGTTTTTTTCAAATGGAATGGATAAAAAAGAAAACAGAGTTAAATGGAATGGAAAATATTAGATTACATCACCCTTGGTGAAGGTGAAAGAGGAGAGTGAAACAGTTGGCTTAAAGCTCAACATCATGGCATCTGGTCCCAACACTTCATGGCAAATAGATGGGGAAACAGTGGAAACAGTGCTGGACTTTATTTTTGGGGGCTCTGCAGAAGGTAATTGCAGCCATGAAACTAAAAGACACTTACTCCTTGGAAGAAAAGTTGACTAACCTAGACAGCATATTAAAAGGCAGAGACATTACTTTGTCGACAAAGGTCTGTCTAGTTAAGGCTATGGTTTTTCCAGTGAGAGTTGGACTATAAAGAAAGCTGACCACCGATGAATTGATGCTTTTGAACTGTGGTGTTGGAGGAGACTCTGGAGAATCCTTTGGACTGCAAGGAGGTCCAACCAGTTCATCCTAAAGGAAATCAGTCCTTGTTCATTGGAAAGACTGATGTTGAAGCTGAAACTCCAATATTTTGGCTACCGGATGCGAAGAGCTGACTCATTTGAAAAGACCCTGATGCTGGGAAAGATTGAAGGCAGGAGGAGAAGGGGACGACAGAGGATGAGATGGTTTTGAACTGTGGTGTTGGAGAAGACTCTTGAGAGTCCCTTGGACTGCAATGAGATCCAACCAGTCCATTCTGAAGGAGTTCAGCCCTGGGATTTCTTTGGAGGGAATGATGCTAAAGCTGAAACTCCAGTACTTTGGCCACCTCATGCGAAGAATTGACTCATTGGAAAAGACTCTGATGCTGGGAGGGATTGGGGGTAGGAGGAGAAGGGGACGACAGAGGATGAGATGGCTGGATGGCATCACTGACTCAATGGATGCGAGTCTGAGTGAACTCTGGGAGTTGGTGATGGACAGGGAGGCCTGGCGTGCTGCAATTCATGGGGTCGCAAAGACTTGGAGGACACAACTGAACTGAACTGAACTGAACCGAGTTTTGGTAGACTCCGGGAATTGGTGATGGACAGGGAGGCCTGGTGTGCTGTGGTTCACGCAGTGGCAAAGAGTTGGACACGACAGTGACAAAACTGAACTGAACTGAACTGAATGAGTCTGGAGTTACTTTCAGTAAAAAGAGGCTAAACTCTTCTTACTTTGGGTAAGAAGGGGCGAGATGGGGAAAGGAAAGGGAGAGGAGGTGAAAGGGCTGTAAGCAGCATAAAGAGGAACTGCAGCTAGAGAAAGCAGAACAGTGAACTCTAGATTTCTTATTACCTGTTTCAATCTATGACCCAATAAAGTGGAAACAATCTGTGCTTTCATACGTTAAAAGTTGTAGATGTTTACTCATGCACCCAAGTAATTTTCAAGGCTATCATAGTACCTGCTAATGTTTGTCAATCAGTCAAATACTAATTGAAGACAATCTGCATAAAAGGTTATAATTTCTAACGCTTGTGGCAACATGTGGTCTTCTCACTCCACACCCATTTATTTCCTTCTGGTTCTTACCACTGATTGAAAAGACGTGGTTGGTAAAGCTAACAAAGAGACATTTTTTTTTAAACTAATAATGCTAAAAATGGTGGTCAGTACTAAGAGAATATTTTGTTTGAAAGATGTAGGGAAAAAACCCCTCAGACTGTCTTTATGAGGAACAACAAAGATCCACCAACACTCACAGTTCAAGGTCTGGAAAAAAGTCATCACAAGCTGGACTTCAGGTAGGAGAGTTAGAACAAACCACTCAAAGTTATCCCACTTTGTTTCAAATGCCTCCCCCAAAAGATGATGCAATGTACAAAGTATATATGCCTTCTCTAAATTTCCTTTAGATGTTCGGAATATATACATTTATAAAAATGTCCTATATGGCAAACAGATTGAAAGTTACTCATTCTCTGAAAGCTTCTATTAGATTCAACTTCCCCAGATTCAACTTCATCTGTTGACTCTTGGTGGAAATTTTATAAATGAACTTCTTAGGTAGGGGCTTCCCTGGTGGCTCAGTGGTTAAAGTGTCTGCCTCCAATGCTGGAGACCCAGGTTCGATCCCTGGGTCGGGAAGATCCCCTGGAGAAGGAAATGGCAATCCACTCCAGTATTCTTGCCTGGAGAATCCCATGGACGGAGAAGCCTAGTAGGTTACAGTCCACGGGGTCGCAAAGAGTCGGACACGACTGAGCGACTTCACCACCACAGGTAGGGGCTAGGAAATGGCCCTCGGTTAAATTGAGGGACTGAAAGCCTAAAATCAAAATCAAGCTTTTCCATTATATCACTGAACTTTTTTTTAATATAGGACAGATACTAGCAATGAACAGGGGAAAAATTACTCATACTGTGAAGGACATTAAGTCCTCTGGGTGACTTAGGTACCCTGCAGAACTCTCAATGGTAGAATNAGAAGGGGACGACAGAGGATGAGATGGCTGGATGGCATCACTGACTCAATGGATGCGAGTCTGAGTGAACTCTGGGAGTTGGTGATGGACAGGGAGGCCTGGCGTGCTGCAATTCATGGGGTCGCAAAGACTTGGAGGACACAACTGAACTGAACTGAACTGAACCGAGTTTTGGTAGACTCCGGGAATTGGTGATGGACAGGGAGGCCTGGTGTGCTGTGGTTCACGCAGTGGCAAAGAGTTGGACACGACAGTGACAAAACTGAACTGAACTGAACTGAATGAGTCTGGAGTTACTTTCAGTAAAAAGAGGCTAAACTCTTCTTACTTTGGGTAAGAAGGGGCGAGATGGGGAAAGGAAAGGGAGAGGAGGTGAAAGGGCTATAAGCAGCATAAAGAGGAACTGCAGCTAGAGAAAGCAGAACAGTGAACTCTAGATTTCTTATTACCTGTTTCAATCTATGACCCAATAAAGTGGAAACAATCTGTGCTTTCATTCGTTAAAAGTTGTAGATGTTAACTCATGCACCCAAGTAATTTTCAAGGCTATCATAGTACCTGCTAATGTTTGTCAATCAGTCAAATACTAATTGAAGACAATCTGCATAAAAGGTTATAATTTCTAACGCTTGTGGCAACATGTGGTCTTCTCACTCCACACCCATTTATTTCCTTCTGGTTCTTACCACTGATTGAAAAGACGTGGTTGGTAAAGCTAACAAAGAGACATTTTTTTTTAAACTAATAATGCTAAAAATGGTGGTCAGTACTAAGAGAATATTTTGTTTGAAAGATGTAGGGAAAAAACCCCTCCGACTGTCTTTATGAGGAACAACAAAGATCCACCAACACTCACAGTTCAAGGTCTGGAAAAAAGTCATCACAAGCTGGACTTCAGGTAGGAGAGTTAGAACAAACCACTCAAAGTTATCCCACTTTGTTTCAAATGCCTCCCCCAAAAGATGATGCAATGTACAAAGTATATATGCCTTCTCTAAATTTCCTTTAGATGTTCGGAATATATACATTTATAAAAATGTCCTATATGGCAAACAGATTGAAAGTTACTCATTCTCTGAAAGCTTCTATTAGATTCAACTTCCCCAGATTCAACTTCATCTGTTGACTCTTGGTGGAAATTTTATAAATGAACTTCTTAGGTAGGGGCTTCCCTGGTGGCTCAGTGGTTAAAGTGTCTGCCTCCAATGCTGGAGACCCAGGTTCGATCCCTGGGTCGGGAAGATCCCCTGGAGAAGGAAATGGCAATCCACTCCAGTATTCTTGCCTGGAGAATCCCATGGACGGAGAAGCCTAGTAGGTTACAGTCCACGGGGTCGCAAAGAGTCGGACACGACTGAGCGACTTCACCACCACAGGTAGGGGCTAGGAAATGGCCCTCGGTTAAATTGAGGGACTGAAAGCCTAAAATCAAAATCAAGCTTTTCCATTATATCACTGAACTTTTTTTTAATATAGGACAGATACTAGCAATGAACAGGGGAAAAATTACTCATACTGTGAAGGACATTAAGTCCTCTGGGTGACTTAGGTACCCTGCAGAACTCTCAATGGTAGAATCAAGGCTTTTATGTTCTCTATCACAGCCCTGTGTAATCTATACTACAAACTAAGGACAAAATAAAGAGAAAATGAGTATAGACTCCCACGTAAAGAAAATAACTCTAAATTCTAAGAGTAATTTCCCCAATTAAGAAAAGATACTTAAAAAGCCCAGTTTTATCAAAGGTAAAGTATAAGTGTGCAGATGATTTCAGAGTCTTTACTGTTCTGCCTTCATTGACCAAGCCATAGAAGTACACAAATGTAATCTATTGTTCCCATTATATAGCCTCTTAATTTTATACATACTATAAGTGGTCAAGATAAAGATTAATGAGATCTCTAGTGAATTAAACTTCATGAAGCCACCTCAGCTGTTCTGCAGTTACTTTGGGTAAGAAGAAGCTACACTAGGGAGCCTCACTTCTTGGTTAAAATTACAAGACACAGAAATATTTGCAGGGACAGATTTTATTTTCCTGGGCTCCAAAATCACTGCGGAAAGTGATTTCAGCCTTGAAATTAAAAGATGCCTGTCCCTTGGAAGGAAAGCTATGACAAACATAGACAGCATATTAAAAAGCAGAAACATCACTTTGCTAACAAAGGTCCATACAGTCAAAGCTATGGTTTTTCCAGTAGCCATGTATGGATGTGAGAGTGGGACCATGAAGAAGGCTGAGCACCAAGAATTGATGCTTTTAACTGTGGTGCTAAAGAAGACTCTTGAGAGTGCCTTGGATTGTAAGGAGACCAAACCAGTCAATTTTAAAGGAAATCGACCGTGAATAGTCATTGCAAGGACTGATGCTAAAGCTGAAGTGCCAATACTTTGGCCACCTGATGCAAAGAGTTGACTCATTAGAAATGACCTTGATGCTGTGAAAGACTGAAGGCAAAAGGAGAAGAGAGTGGCAGAGGATAAGATGGTTAGATAGCATCACTGATTCATTAGACATGAGTTTGAGCAATCCCAGAAAACAGTGAAGGACAGAGGAGCCTTGCTCCTCTTGCTACAGTCTATGAGGTCTCAAAAAGTCAGACCCAACTTAGTAACTGAACAACAACAATAACAATATTTGAGAAGGCATTTTACTTATGTCTGGTATAAGACATAATATAGCTTTCAAAAATTTCAGAAGCTGAAAATATTGAACTATTTGTCCATGTGCATTAGACACACACACACACACACACACACACACACACACATCACACAGAAGAAGAAACAGAGAGTTCAGTTCACAAACAAGAACAACTGCCTCTTTAAAATTCTTTTAACATATTTTAAATATGTAGCCTTTTTTCATGGGAAGAAATAATATAATCCTTGGGCTAGATGAGCCAGTTTTTTAATTGTGTCCTGACTGGGTTTTTTTGTTTTTTGGGTTTTTTTTAATTTTTATTTTTACTTTATTTTACTTTACAGTACTGTATTGGTTTTGGCATACATTGACATGAATCCGTCATGGGTGTACATGAATTCCCAAAACATTCTTTCCATGTTTGAGTCTAATTTATTAATGAAAAGATATTATGTTTTAGACTACATGCCTTTATACAGATTTTCTAGACCATGAAATTACATTTAAAAATACACAACTGAAAGAAAATCTATCTTTTAAACAAATGATGCCTAACTCTAGGAAGATTAACTATTTGAGATGGTGGGTCTTCTACTGAGGAGCTCTAATCAGATAAACAGTTCTGATGTTTAAGACTGTATTCTGGGAACAAGAAAACCAGACACTTGATTGAATAGAAGTAAATAAATGAAAAAGTTTTTATTATCTTTCATGACCCCTTCATATGCAAAGCTTGGTCTTTTTTCAAAGTGTCCTCAAACGCTTTATATCATTATGTCATTTGATTTCTACAATATCTATGAGGTGGATCAGACCAGAGTTAAAACCATCCCCAAATCTATAAACATACTGAGATACACATACACAGAAACACAAAAAGTTAATGTAAAATAGGGATCAATCAGACCTGGTAGCTAATTTAATTTGTTTACATCATAAAGTGATGCGCTATATCACTTGAAATCCCAACATCAGGGTCCACATCACCTACATTCCCAAGATGTCTTCAAGAAATGCAAAAACACTCATTACTATTTCCCTGGATTTGGCTTTCTCCTTCACTCAGAATAAGCAATTTCCAACCATTAACACATGTAGTTGGTTTCCTGAAAAGTTTTTCCATGACCTGAAATTTTCAAGACATATCAATTGCTACCTGGAGGTATGCAGAACCTTCTGGTTTTATCTTCTCATACTCTAGTTTAATCTACTAAATTTTTAACTCAGTGATTCTCTGAAGGTGTTTAAGATTCAGTGCTCAAATCCCAAATTTCTGAAGGGTCAGCAAGTCAAATTCATTTACACTTTGTCCCTGGATTTTTTTCCTTTTTATTCCCTTTTTTATATGAAAAGCAATAAAGCAGTGACCCTTGCTTTTCACTCACAGCCTTTGTGGTCTGTACTTTCATCACTTCTTACCTAATCTCTTCACTTAAGATATCATGCTGAAAATAAGCATTACACAACTATTGACTTCTCACTGGACAATTCCAGCAGTTTCTATCAAGTCAGTTCAATGCCTGGTGAAAGTGACAGTTACAAAATTTTAAGTCCAAACCTGCCACTACCTGGAAGTTCAAGGACATGGGATTGCCAAAGACAAAAGAAATCTATTTGGTATTTTGTACACAACAAAACTTGTGTACATTTAATGAATGCTGGGTGACCAAAACAAAGCTTTACTTATTATCATATAATGAAAAACTCTTCAATCATTAAAAGCAACTATATATATTTGTATTTACTGACATGACTGCTCACAATAGTTTATGGAACTATATATAATATGGCTCCATTTAAAAATTTTATCCATGAATAAAAGAGAGTATAGAAATTGTGATTTTTTTTCTCTAATCAGAGAAATCATGGATCTTTTTAATTTTTAAATTTTTATTTATACTTTTTAGTTTTTCCACAATGAACTTATATCTCTTACCTTATAATAATGGAAAAGTCAAATTCTATCTATGGCACGCTAACTAAAGCAAAGGTTAATTAACAAAGCCATGGTCTACCCTTTCCAATCTTTCAAACACGGAAATAGTTAAAGAGTGAAATAACTGTACAGGAAAAGATTGCATGGGGACGTCCCTGCTGGTGCAGTGGATAAGAATCCGCCTGCCAGTGCAGGGAACACCGGTTCAATCCTGATCTGGGAAGACATGCCACGGAGCATCCAAGCCTGAGCAGCACAACGACGGAGCCTACACTCTAGAGCCTGTGCTCAGCAACAAAGTGCAGCCCCTGCTTGCTCCAACTAGAGAAAGCCCGCACAGGGCAACAAAGACCAGCAGAGCCAAAAACAGAATAATAAATTTAAAAAGGGACTACATGGGACCAAATAACAAACTATTCCTAGGGAGAAACTAACATGCTGATTCTATTAATAGGCAAGCAGGAAGTTGAGGGCAGCCTCTTCCTCATCTTTTCTGCAACTTACCTTCTCTTCGTTATTTGCCTTGGGAACAAATAGGTAGCATAGTGGATAAAATTTTGGACTTAGGAGTCAGAAGGCCTTTAGCTATCCTATTAGTCTCTATTAATTGGGTAAGATCTACCTCTTCTCTGAGTTTCAACTTATTTATTAAAAATGAGACAGTAATATATACTCATAGTATTATTGTGAAAATTCCCTGAGGAAATGTGTGTGAAAATTTGTAGCATGGAGTTAAAACTCAAGAAATATAACTCAAACATAAATGTTTGCCCTTCTCTTCACTTTTGTTTTCTGCTCTGCCTGAAAGAGAAATGGATATATTAATTTATAAGGTTATTAAATCTCACTTCCACAGGCTACTTGGCTCTAACTAATATTCAAATTATGATCTTACAATAACTATGTTTTTCTAATCATCCCACTGGGTCAAAATAGACATGGTTCCCATCAAAAGTTTGATATAGGTCTGAATGTTGTTCAACATACAAAACAGAACCTGCAATTTGTCTGTGTAGCAGGATTCTTGGTTTGAACCTAAGCTGTGCCTACTCTTAATATTCAACCATGTCAGAACAAATTTGTTTGCCTGGTGGAATGGGCCCATGAGAATTCCATTTGCTTGAGAGAATGGGACCCTTCTCTACCAACAATACATAGAAATGTTCTACTTTGAATTCTTTGGAATTCTGAGCATGATTACTTCTAGTCCTTCTCTCCTCCCTCAGAAAGATAAAAGAAGATAATATATATATTTATATGAAACAAGAACAGGAAAGTATGAAAAAGAAACCAAAATACAAGGAAGACTCTTTGACGATTTAAAGCATAATCATTTGTCCACATTTAAAATACAATAGAAGAGTTTCATGATTTAGCCAATTAAATTTTCAGAAAACAGAACAAAAAAGATTTTTAATAGAAATAAAAATGTTAATAAAGTCTTTCTAACTAGCCTTTTGGTACTTTTAAAATTTTCTTAATATGCATATGCATTGCCTTAGTAAAATTTAATTTTAAAATATTATTTATACTTACTGTATCACATTGTCACTTTTAATTTATTCCTTAATATTCCATAGTAATCACACTTATTAAGTCAACATTGACATCCTAGATGCCAAATCTAATGAGCTATTTTCAATAATCATACTATTGTAGAAATATACAACATTTGCATTTGACCACTTCCCAATCCTCTCTTAATTTCTTGGAGGGCAGTCTCACCTAGTTCTCCTGCTTTTAGGTCAATATCACCATTGCTGATTTCTCTTCTACATTACATTAAACTCTGATGTACCTCAGACATTTGTCTTTAGTTTTCCTACTCTTAATCCATGCATTCATGCTGGATGACTTTATTCTCAAGTTTTAATTATCAATCGATAGGTCAACAATTCCCAAATCTTTATCTCATTAGCTATATTTCCAGCCTTTTAAATCTTTACTTGATATCCTTAAAAACACCTCAAACTTAACATGAGCAAAATTGACCTCAGTATTTTCCCATTTCCCCCCCTCCCTCCAAAACACATATCCATTCTGCTACTTTTTCCATCTGACTTAATGGTCTGCTACATTTTCCATCCAGCTTAATGGTCTGACCAAGTCAGAAACTGTGGGATCATTCTCAATTCCTCCCTCAACCTTCAAATCAGAAATATCTTTCACATTCAGCCTTTTCTACTCATCCAGACTGCCCCAGGCCTCCTGTTTCTCTTCAAATGTCATTCTCTTCCTATGCTAATTCATCCTCTGCATTACTGCCTGTTATCTTCCTAAAAACTAAATCTGACCACATTCTTCCCCTGCCTAAAACCTTTCAATGGCTCATTATTAGTACAGTTTTCTTTTCCTAGCATCAGAGTCCTTCACAATCTGACTACAACCCGCACTCCAGTCAGTGTTGCCTTAATATACACACAACCTCTACTGCACAAACACACTGAACTCCTTATTGGTTTCTGAATGCCGCAGGCCCTTTCATTACTTTCATCACATTCTGTTCCCACTGTCTGGCATTCCTTCAGCTTCTTCAACTGGAAAACTCATATTAATTTTTAAGACCTTGCTGAAATGTCACCTTTTCATGAAGCCATGCAAAGTAGATTCATCTTCCTCAGTACTTCCATAGCCATGCCTTTTTATCTCCTCGACACTGAAGGTCAGGCTCTGGAGCTGCAGGAAGAGGACACAGACCCACACATCCCACAAAGTTTCCAATGCATTTCCCTAATGGATAAATAGAAAACATAACAGAAGTGGCTACATAGAGAAGAAACACATGCAGCTTATCCTTGAGTGGTTTTTTCTGTTATTCTGTTCCCCACAGGTTGGGCAGCTACCACTGACACTCTCCCTTCTGATAGAATCCAGCTGTATTTGAAAAATAAGCTGAAATCTTTGTATACCACCACCCTTTTATATTTGGAGTTATATAATCATCTCAGAAGAGTTTCTACTAGCAAGCTACAATCTTCCTTTTTAAGAAATGTTAACAAACAACAGGCTCTGTTGTTCTTAATCCAAAGTCAGCATCAGCACAGGCATATACTCACGGAAATCTGAGTCAGGATACAATGTTTGTTAATAATGTCTCTGCCTGAAGGTTTCCACACACAGAAAGTCTATCTTCCCACACCACCAAGATAAAAGTTGCCAGTTTATATTGTAATTTAAATATTTGTGTTTCCATCTCTACCACTGGACTGTGAACTTTCTGAAATCAAAGGTCATATATTATTCATATTTATGTACTCAGTGACAAGCCCAGATTGGTCACCTACTGGACAAATTTTGTTGAATGACCAAACATAATACATCTTTCAAAACAAAGTTCTTTGAAAATTCTTTCAGGTCTAAGAACCTGTTTGTAATTTTAGGCTTCTACAATTTGGCAAAGGATGTACACTTTAGAAAAAAGTATTTCAAAGAAGTATTCTCAGGCAGTCAAAATTACAGGGTATTGGTGATATCCTTGCACAAATCTGACCTGGACTACCATCTTCTGTTTCTCCTGTGGGGAAAATAATTATGATGCTGCCTGGCCACCTGGAGTCACAATTACACCTGTGGGAAACTCAAGGCCAAATGGCAGGCCAAAAGAAAGAAAGGGCTCCTTTCTCACTAGAGGTTTAAGGTAGAGATATCTGCAGGAGGGGATTTCTATACTTCTACAAGGAGGATATTTGGGCAAAGCAACTTCTAGGTAGATCATTCTAGCTGGACTGAGAAGCCTGCTCACTCTACACTCTACCCTTCCTTTCAGTAAAATCTCCAACTTGTGGTGCCAGGAAAATTTCACAGTTTGGTGTCAGACACACTTGATTGTCAATTTGGCTCTACCATTTAATAACTGCATGAACATGGGTGAACTGCCAAAGCTCCATGAATTTCTGTTTCCTCTTGGTAAAATGAAGGATTATTGAGGGCATGAGTTAAAGTATCTTAGTGCCAAGCCCAGTCTCCAGCTTATATCGGGTAACCAAGTTCTGGAAGCACATAGGAAATAAGTGAACTAGAGCTTACTTTACGAGATAGAAAACCCTGGACCAGACTCCAGACCCACAGAGTGATAAGGTCAGCAACAACATTGTGATCCTGGGCTAGTCACATAATCATTCAAGGATATAGCTTCCTCAACTATATTTTCAGAAAATTGGCCTTGACTATTAAAACATTTTCTAGCCATTATTAAGTTTCTAAATTTCATTTATGTAGTTTCTTTCCCCAGGCTCTCAATTTTATGAATAAGATTACTTTTAACAATGAAACAACTGAGACCAGAATGCTTAAATAACCTCCCTAAAGTCAAGTAGTGAACATATTATGAAAGATAGAAATAATATATATTGACCCTTACTATATGTTAGATTCCATGTATGATTCTTGGATCTTATAACAGACATTATAGATTGTAGCTGTTCAGGAAACACCAGGAAATATTTGGGGTTTTTTATTCATTTTTTGGCAAGGGTAACCACCTTTAAAAATGAAGTTGGTTTTAACTGGTAAAATTTGGGATGTCAAAGGTCTACTTAAGGTAGAGTTTTTAAAGTAAATACTAAGTTTCTCAAAAATTTATATGTGGAGTTACCATGCTGTTGTTGTTGTTCAGTTGCTAAGTCATGTACAACTCTTTGCAACGCCGTGGACTGCACCACACCAGACTTCCCTATCCTTCACTATCTCCTGTAGTTTGCTCAAAGTCATGTCCATTGAGTTGGTGATGCTATCTAACCATCTCACCCTCTGTTGCCCCATTTCTTCTCCTGTCCTCAATCTTTCCCAGCATCAGGGTCTTTTCCAATGAGTCAGGTCTTCCCATCAGGTGGCCAAAGTATTGGAGTGTAGGCTTCAGCATCAGTACTTCCAAGAATATAAAATTGAGGCCAATTCTATATGTACTGAGGCACAGAAAGCTTGAATTACTTGCTCAAAGTCACACAGTTACTGTGGCAAGTTGTTGCTTACCAAATATTCCATGCCCTCACCTGAGTTTTCCAAACTTGCTGACATATTAATTGCAGCACTTTAACAGCATTATTTTTTAGGATTTTAAATATTTCAGTTGGAATTCCATCACCTCCATAGCTTTGGTCACAGTAATGCTTCTGAAGGCCCACTTGACTTCACATTCCCAGAAGTCTGGTTCTAGGTGAGTTGCCACACCAACAATGACCTGTTGTTATCTGGGTCATTAAGACCATGACCGGTGCACTAAGCATGGCCGAGAGGAGCTACCCCACATCCAAGGTCAGGGGCAGAAACCGGGAGGATCCCATGCCCAAAGGGCAGCAGCCAAGAGGAGTTACCCCATGTCCGAGGTCAGGGGCAGCGGCCAAGAGTGCCAGGCTGAGATAGCGCGGGAATGGTTGAGAGGAGCTACCCTGCATCCAAGGTCAGGGGTGGCTGGGAGGAGCCACCCTGTGCCCAAGGTCAGGGGCGGCAGCCGGAAGGAGCCACCCCATGTCCAAGGAGTGGTGGCTGCGCGGGTGCAGGAGGGCCTAGAGGAGCTATACCACGTTGAAGGTCAGAAAGGGCGGTGGTGAGGAGATACCCCTCATTCAAGGTAAGGAGCAGCAGCTGCGCTCTGCTGGAGCAGCTGTGAAGAGATACCCCACACCCAAGGTAATAGAAATCCAAGTAAGATGGTAAGTGTTGCAACAGGGCATCAGAGGGCAGACACACTGAAGCCATACTCACAGAAAACTAGTTAATCTAATCACACTAGGACCATAGCCTTGTCTAACTCAATGAAACTAAGCCATGCCCGCAGGGCAACCCAAGATGAGCGGGTCATGGTGGAGAGGTCTGAGAAAATTGGTCCATTAGAGAAGGGAATGGCAAACCACTTGAGTATTCTTGCCTTGAGAAACCCATCTGCTAAGTCACTTCAGTCGTGTGCAACTCCGTGTGACCCCATAGACGGCAGCCCACCAGGCTCCCTTGTCCCTGGGATTCTCCAGGAAAGAACACTGGAGTGGGTTGCCATTTCTTTCTCCAGTGCACGAAAGTGAAAAGTAAAAGTGAGGTCGCTCAGTCGTAGCAGACTCTTAGTGAACCCATGGACTGCAGCTCACCAGGCTCCTCCGTCCATGGGGTTTTCCAGGCAAGAGTACTGGAGTAAGGTGCCATTACCTTTTCCATGAGAACCCAATGAACAGTATGAAAAGGCAAAATTATAGGATACTGAAAGAGGAACTCCCCAGGTCAGTAAGTGCCCAACATACTACTGGAGATCAGTGGAGAAATAACTCCAGAAGAATGAAGGGATGGAGCCAAAGCAAAAACAATACCCAGCTGTGGATGTGACTGGTGATAGAAGCAAGGTCTGATGCTGTAAAGAGCAATATTGCATAGGAACCTGGAATGTCAGGTCCATGAATCAAGGCAAATTGGAAGTGGTCAAACAAGAGATGGCAAGAGTGAACGTCGACATTCTAGGAATCAGCGAACTAAAATGGACTGGAATGGGTGAATTTAACTCAGATGACCATTATATCTACTACTG
>SJYX01005871.1:101353-136558 GCA_006410675.1 Oreotragus oreotragus | reverse complement strand
GTGAGAGCCCATATAAGAAGTCGGTCCCCAGAACAGGCAATAAAGTTAAAAGTAAAGGATAAATTGACTTTGAGGTGTTGGTTAAGGGATAGTTAAATGGGAATTTCATAAATGTATCTAAATGTGCCAAACAAATCCAAGAATCATGGAAACAATTCAGGCCACCTGATGTTATCTAAATCAGACCAGACAATTGGGAAAATAAATAGAAAGTTGGTTCCTTGCCAAAGAAGGCTTTACACTTGAACTGGGTCTGAAGAATGACTGGCATTGCAGGTAGATGGGCTTCTGAGATGGCAAGGAGATGGAGCTGTGGGCTGGGGAGCATATGCTAAACAAAGGGAAGAGCATGTTCAGCAGTGAGAGAAAGCACAATAAGTGATTTCAGGAGTAAGCTAATTCTTCTGTATATCTGAAACATGAGACACCAGAGGATGTGGTAAGAAATGAAACCATGATGTCCTTTTGTGCCAGGCTGATGAAAGCACACTTCATTCTTATAGGTACCATCAACTGGAGGAGTGATGTTATTAAATGTGTATTTTAGAAAGATCCTGTCCAAAGCAAGATGATGTGTTTCATGCAGCAAGGATGGAGGCAGGGAGATTAGTTAGAAAGTTTCTATTGGACAAAGACTTCAAATAGGATAGTGGCAATGCAAGAACCTCAGATATACAGATGACACTACCCTAAAGGCAGAAAGAAAAGAGGAACTAAACAGCCTCTTGATGAAGGTGAGTGAGGAGAGTGAAAAAAAGCTTACTTAGAACTCAATATTCAAAAACCTAAGATCATGGCATCTGGCTCCATCACTTCATGGCAAATAGATGGGGAAAAAATGGAAACAGTGACAGATTTCATTTTCTTGGGTTCCAAAATCACCACAGATAATGAATGCNTTTGATTGGGTCGTTTATTTTTCTGGAATTGAGCTGTATAAGTTGCTTGTATATTTTTGAGATTAGTTGTTTGTCAGTTGCTTCATTTGCTATTATTTTCTCCCATTCAGAAGGCTGTCTTTTTACCTTGCTTATAGTTTCCTTTGTTGTGCAGAAGCTTTTAATTTTAATTAGATCCCATTTGTTTATTTTTGCTTTTATTTCCAGTATTCTGGGAATAATCATAGAGGATCCTGCCGTGATTTATGTCGGAGAGCATTTTAAAATGTGTAAAAATATCAAAAAGCTAGGCCATACAACTGAAACTAATATAATATGGTATGTTAATTATAACTCAATAAAAAGTAGGTATGAGACCCAATTTAAATACCAAAAATAAATGCAAGGCAAAAAACCATGTATTTTGAGATACGATTTATGTTGGGCCATGTGAAAGTGGATCACAGGACAGAAATGGTATGGACCTAACAGAAGGAGAAGATATTAAGACGAGGTGGCAAGAATACACAGAAAAACTATACAAAAAAGATCTTCATGACCAAGATAATCACAATGGTGTGATCACTCACCTAGAGCCAGATATCCTGGAATGCGAAGTCAAATGGGCCTTAGAAAGCATCACTACGAACAAAGCTAGTGGGGGTCATGAAATTCCAGTTGAGCTATTTCAAATCCTAAAAGATGATGCTGTGAAAATGTTGCATTCAATATGCCAGCAAATTTGCAAAACTCAGCTGTGGCCATAGGACTGGAAAAGGTCAATTTTCTTTCCAATCCCAAAGAAAGACAATGCCAAAGAATGTTCAAACCATGGTACAATCGCACTCATCTCACATGCTAGCAAGCTAATGCCCTAAATTCTGCTATGCAGCCTTCAACAGTATGTGACCTATGAACTTCCAGATGTACAAGCTGGATTTAGAAAAGGCAGAGGAACCACAGATCAAATTGCCAACATCTGTTGGATCATAGAAAAGGCAAAAGAATTCCAGAAAAACATCTGTTTCTGCTTTATTGATTTTATGCCAAAGACTTTGCCTGTGTAGGTCACAACAAATTGTGGAAAATTCTTCAAGAGATGGGAATACTAGACCACCAGACCTGCCTCTTGAGAAATCTATATGCAGGTCAGGAAGCAACAGTTAGAACTGGAACAATGGACTGGTTCCACATTGGGAAAGGAGTACATCAAGGCTGTATATTGTCACTCTGCTTATTTAACTTCTATGTAGAGTACATCATGAGAAATGCAGACTGACGTAGCACAAGTTGGAATCAACATTGCTGGGAGGGATATCAATAACATCAAATAAACAAATGATACCAGCCTTATGGCAGAAAGTGAAGAAGAACTAAAGAGCCTCTTGATGAAAACTGGATCATGGAAAAAGCAAGAGAGTTCCAGAAAAACATCTATTTCTGCTTTATTGACTATGCCAAAGCCTTTGACTGTGTGGATCACAAGAAACTGTAGAAAATTCTGAAAGAGATGGGAATACCAGACCTCCTGACCTGCCTCTTGAGAAATCTGTATGCAGGTCAGGAAGCAACAGTTAGAACTGGACATGGAACAACAGACTTTTTCCAAATAGGAAAAGGAGTATGTCAAGGCTGTATATTGTCACCCTGCTTATTTAACTTATATGCAGAGTACATCATGAGAAACGCTGGACTGGAAGAGGAAAACACTGGCATGCAACTAAGTGCGTCTCCTATTGTGCTCCCATGTGAGGGTGGCCCCCTGACTTATGTTTGATAAACGATGAGTTCTTAACTCATGTTTTCTTTGCCTCTTTTCCATTAGATCTTTTGTTCAAGGGAGTGCCCATCTCCCTACCTCTACCTGCTTCCTCCTTCCTGGTAGTGCAATGCCACTGCTACCAAGGCTCCTGGCATACATCACAATTTACCCTGGGGAACATGGTTACTTAGAAGAATGCTTCTGTTGAGCAATTTTCCACCAATTAAAAATTTAAAAATATATATTTTTAATGCCTGAACAATAGTCTCAAACTGAAGAAGCAGTAGAAAATACCCTACCTGGGGATATCATCATAAATAAAAAGGTTGGACAGAAATGAAAGGGTAAAAAAAGATCTGAGTTCTAGTCTTAGTTCTGCCATTAGCTACAATGTGACCTTGGGCTAGTATATCAACTCTGCATCCCAGTTGCTTTGTCTGCAAAGTGAAGGCCTTGAATCGGGTGGTTTCTAAATTCTTGTTCAGTTTTATAACTCACATATTTTGCAAGATTCCCAGAATCATCCTTATACGTGGGCAAGAAGGGCCCTTGTCCTGGGCCCCATACTTTAGAGACTCCCTAGGACCAAAAGGATGAGCCAACCCTTGAATTCATTTCCAAACATCCAGGAGACTAGAATTCTCTGCTTAAAGGGCCTTGAGCCAACTTCCAGAGAGGCTGCTGTCCACAGAGGATGACCATGCAGACTGCAGGATCCACATGCACAGATGGACCTGGGACTGGTGGGAGAGGGCACAGGCTACTGAGTGGTTGTCTTTGCCACCATATACTGACACAACACTCTGAAGAGTACAGAACCTAGCCTTCTGAGTCATTATAATATTAATTTGTTAATGTAGGAGGAGAGAATATATTTGATAGTTGGCTAGTGTGATTTACAACTTTTAAATATTTAGATACACAGTGAGTGAGCTATCTTTGGTATTCTTGCATTAGGGCCTAAAAATATGAAAGGCTGCCCTAGAGATTCATGTGCAAGAGTCCAGGTCTTCAGAGTTCTGTGTCAGTTAAAACTAGATTTTTGCCCATCCCTCTGCCCCTGTTTTTTTGTTTTGATTTTTCCTGGCCTATCCCCTATTTCCTGTAAACTTATATATTCCAATGTATTAATTCACAAAAAAATGTTAATGAGTAATAGTGCTGACCCAAAGTATTGATATTTCAAAGTATTGATTTTTTTAATATAAATTTATCTATTTTAATTGGAGGTTATTGACTTTACAATATTGTATTGGTTTTTCCATGCATCAACATGAATCCACCACAGGTATACATGTGTTCCCCATCCTGAAACCCCTCCCTCCTCCCTCCCCGTACCATCCCTCTGGGTTGTCTCAGTGCACCAGCCCCAGGCATCCAGTATTGATATTTTAACAGAGGTTTCAATGCCTTACTGGGGAGTTCTCAACTTTAGTATGCCTGCTGCTGCTGCTAACTCACTTCAGTCGGGTCCGACTCTGTGCGACCCCATAGACAGCAGCCCACCAAGCTCCCCTGTTCCTATAAGTCATCAAAAACACTTGTTAAAATTCAGATTACTGAGTCCCAGCCCAGATTCTAATTCGGTAGAGTCTGAACTTCTAAAAAGTACCTGAGGAGATCTACAGATGATACATTGAGAAATGATAATTTATTTCAAAGAAATCATGTTTGTAGTATAAATTTCAGGCATAGTGGGAAAACTTGGGCGGGGAACCTCGGGTATAGTTTCAGAACACTTCAGTTTATACTAGTAGATAGAAATCATAGTCAAAACCAGTATTGGGCTTCAGAGTTAACAAAACAGGCTCAAATCCGTAATTTGTGACACTCCTCACAATAACTCCATAGGTAGATTATATTATCTTCATTTTACATATGAGGAATCTGAGGCTGAAAGAGGGCGTAACTCAGCAACTCATACACTCAGCCCTAGTCATTAGTCTCCAGGTATTCCTTCTATTACTCTTACTCAGCACTCCTTCCATTATTCCTCAGGCAGACTCTCTAGGCTTATTTTAAACTAAGGATTTCAGTAGACAATGGCATTTGCTTGAGGATTTATTATGTGATCTGACACTGGTTAGCTGGGACTAGACAGTTTACTAGCATGGAAGTTGGAGAATATTTCCATTCCAGGTACGAGAAGAAATTGTGCTTACATTTAAAGAACTGATTAAAAACTGAAAGCTTGCTGTCAGAGTTGAATTTACTCTAACACCAATGTATGAAATTAAGAATGCTTAGTAACATTTAGTGGTGTTTTGACATAACCACATCCAGGTTTAAATAAAACAATAATAAAGCTAAAACAAAAGCAAGTTTATTAAAATCTAATCATGTCCTTCTCCTTTATGCATTAAAATGGAAGCTCTGAGTGATGTCTTTAATTATAGTCCTGATGTTTTAGTTGCTAAGCAGTTTATTTAAAGTGACAGCATCATTTTCTTATTATATAATTACTCCTACTAAATTTATAATGTAAACAAATAAGACACTAATAATTCAGAAACAGAGTGAAATTGATAGCACTCATCAGATAATAATCTCAGTGTACTTACTACAGATTGCTGATTCAGACTTAATTTAGTTTCAGAGTTAACTAATTAGAGGAAAAAGTGTCACAGGCTCACCTCTTTGGCAGGACCTGTACCTAAAGAATCTATGATGTTAACGACAAAAAAGATTCAAGGAAAAATCAGTGTTCATACTGAAAACCAGAATCAATATGATTTTCTTATTTTCCTGAAGCTTGCATATACGATTCAGGATATCCAAGACCAATGGAAAGAAGTTAAAAGGAAACAGAATTCTCATTAATTAAAGCAAATTATTGGGAGTTGATCCACAAGGAAATGGGTTACCTTATAAAAAGTATATACCCCAACAAAAAAGGTACTAAAGAAAACAGACAGAGGATGAGATGGCTGGATGGCTGGATGGCATCACCGACTCGATGGACATGAGTTTGAGTGAACTCCAGGAGTTGGTGATGGACAGGGAGGCCTGGCGTGCTGTGATTCACTGGGCTGCAAAGAGTCAGACACAACTGAGTGACTGAACTGAACTGAACTGAAAGAAAACAGGTAAGAGAGACTTGGTCTCAAGATAATTTTGAAAGTCACTTAAACTTTTAATGTTTTGTGATCTCAGATTCAGATCATAATTAATTAAATCCAATTTCACCTCTCTAGGTATTTACAGAAAAAGTATTTTCCCTGGTTTAAAATATGCTAGACATTTTCCCATGTGCTTTTAAAAATATATTATTAATAAAATCATTCTGTAAACTTCTCTGATTTAAAATAAGGTATGATCATCTTATGTCACATACTAGATTTTGTTGGTAAAATTTAGCTGTAAGACAGTCAGACCTATGATGCTGTGTTATAAAGTAAGAAGTTAGGAGTTTCACATATCATCTTTTATGTATATAAATTTCCCTAGAGAAATTATGTTGTATGCAGAATTCAGAAGGTATAATCCTTACTGAATAATCCACAGTTGAAGCTTCAAAGAGATCATCTGAATACTGTATGTATACTATATGTACCCCATCTTGTTATAAAGATGGAACTGTGTATGCTCTAAGTGCTTGCATGTACACTCAATAACCAATATTGGGTGAATAATGATTTTTAGCTGCAGAAGATGATGATGGGTGTATTTTATTTTTCATTGTTTCTTTGGATCTCATGACAACTAAAGATGCTGTGAATTACTTAACACAAGATACAGTATCCTATTCCAGTCCAGTAACCACCATGAAAGCACCTGTTTCCTGTGTTCCAAAGAAAGTCTACTGAGAGTCTCCGATGTTCTAAGCCTCAGGTCTAGCAGACAGAAACACACACACTGAAGGTAACTTCAGAGTCAGTAATAACAAGAACTGAGCAATTGAAATTTAATATTTGGATCCAAAAACAATACAAGGGATGCCACAGTTAATACAGTATCCTATTCCAGTCCAGTAACCACCATGAAAGCACCTGTTTCCTGTGTTCCAAAGAAAGTCTACTGAGAGTCTCCGATGTTCTAAGCCTCAGGTCTAGCAGACAGAAACACACACACTGAAGGTAACTTCAGAGTCAGTAATAACAAGAACTGAGCAATTGAAATTTAATATTTGGATCCAAAAACAATACAAGGGATGCCACAGTTAATGATGATTACAGTGATTATAAATTAATATATTTGTATTATAAATATAGATAACCACAAACGTATTAATTATCAATGTTGTGAATTATGCAGGCTGAAACAGGATTTTCTTGTTCTTATATATTCAGGAATGGTTTTTTCATGGAAAAAGTAGTTTATGGTGCTACTGTTAAGTCACTTCAGTTGTGTCCGACTCTGTGCGACCCCATAGACGGCAGCCCACCAGGCTCCCCCGTCCCTGGGATTCTCCAGGCAAGAACACTGGAGTGGGTTGCCATTTCCTTCTCCAATGATTGAAAGTGAAACGTGAAAATGAAGTCGCTCTGCCGTGCCCAACTCTTAGCGGACCCCATGGACTGCAGCCTACCAGGCTGCTCCATCCATGGGATTTTCCAGGCAAGAGTACTGGAGTGGGGTGCCAGTTTATGGTAGGTGGGACTAAATTGAGGAATTCTCAGATTCAGCTAGGATGGAGCCACACTGGACATACCAGAAGCAAATATCTGGTCCTGGATAACTCAAATCTACCTTTATTCTTTCTCTTTCCCTATGGATAGTACTGTTAAGATGACTAATTGTGTCATCATCTGTGGTGGGATGATTTTAAATACACTCAAGACGTTACAAGTTCTGTGTTTAACAAACACTGAGGGAATTTGTCTCCTTCACGCCAAGACATTAGGACAGTCTGAATCAACTTGGAAGCTTATGCTCATAGGCAGCTGTTTTATGTCACAAAATACCAAGACCTTACAAGACAATGATGAGAACCTGAAGACCAATACTGACAAACTTGGGGTCAAGTTTGTGTTTGGAGCTTCAATCCTTCCATTTTTTCCAGTAAGACTACTCATGTGGGTTGTTACAATAATGGGGTATAGCTGAACTGGAAGAGAATTATAAGGAGCAGGGGCATAGTCAATACAGTGGATTATTATCGTGTACTCTATACATTTAGACAAATTCAAATATATGTTGCTCAGTAAAAGTAATAATAATAATAATTTAAATAATGTAGGCAATTCTGTCTATCATTTCATTCAATAAGTATATGGCCAAGAGTGAGAGGCAAGTGAAATGCATTGATACACTGTTTCTTAATCAATCTCAATTACTTTGTGTTGAAAAATAAGAATGTCCATATGATTAAGACCAATTTTATTGAGTATTTAAAGCTAATATTTATTATACCCAACTTCTGTCTTACACACTGACTATGGAAAATAACTTCTCTGTAAAGATGCAAATTAACTAATTAAACTTAACTAAAATTTTCTCCATGAAGAAAATGTGAGAAGTTATCTGTTCCCATGATTCCAGGAATTCAGGAAGTTAGCAAAGTTTCTGAGTGTACTGAGTCAAACTCTTCTCTTTCTTCTCTATACTACGTTGGTTGAATTTTATCCAATTCCAGTAAAAGTTTAGATCTACTCCAGAATCTGACATCTACTGAAAATGACCCTGAAGGCAACAGATACAAACCAGGAAGTTGTTAGCATCTTCCACCAGGACCTGAACTGTTGTGCTATACAATGGAAAGTAGACCATAGATCTTCTGAAATGGTGAAACAATGAAGAAGAAACACAGACTTTATAGTCAGGAAGCAGTTGAGTAAATCTTTGTTAATTTTAAGATTTGTGCTGCACTGAAACACTGATTTTCTTCTTCTGACATTTGAGTTCTTGTCCAAACATGTGCTTTTTTTTCTTTTCATTCAGAATATGGTGAGTTTCTTAGGCCCAGGGACTAATTTGCTTAGTCTTATTTGCTGATATATAATTTCCAGTGCCTGGTATATTGCAGATACTCAGTAAGTTTTTAAAGAATGAACAAACAGAATCGTGGATTTTAAATTGAAAAGGACACAATTTTAAAAGGGTTCTGAATAAATGAAAATCAAAGTTGTTTTCAATGCAGCAACTGTGAGTAGTCATGCATCTATACTCACCAAACACAGCAATGCACATAGGGATGATGGTATCTGAGTATGCATGTCAATGATAATGGAAACATTAACTTATAATATAGAAGAAATCAATAATTTCTTTTAATTTTGAATATAATGTCTACTAGTAGTTTATCTTAAATTTCCTGTGGACCTTACATTGCCAAATAATCCTTGAACTTAACAGAATTGACAGTATTTGCTGACCATGCACCTGGACCTTAACATGTACTTCCCTGAGACACCCCAAAGTTACTATCTTGTACTGACCCTTGATAATAAGACCTTTTTATGCACAAGTGAAATTTTCTCTAGAAAACCTTACCCAGGGCAGAATTCTAAGCAGTAGGTTTTGAACAAAACATTTGTTTAATGAGAGTACAACAGGCATACATAAGCATCTGAGATGATGTCGCTAGTGGTTAAGAGAGCAGGCTGGGAGACACACTGATCAGGATTAGATCCTGGATCATCTCTCAGTGCCTTTTCAAAGAGGTCACTCATTGAGCCTTATTTTCTTCATGAATAAAACAGGATTAATAAAAATCATTACCACAGAAAGCATTTGTGAGGATTAAATGGGGTCACCATTGTAAAATAAAGCACATGGTGTGACCCCATTCTGCCAAGAGCTGTCCAGAGTGCTTTGGTTATATTAATTTGAGTAAATACCACAGTTAATACATGTTACATGCAATTAAGGTTAGCTAATGTTACTGATTACTATTATTAGTTTTGACTGTATGAAATTACCAATAATTCACCACTTTGACTACAAAAACAACAGTTTCAATGGGTTTTACCTAATATTGTATGGGCTTAAGACACATAGGTGAGTTGGTCAAGTTACTCAGTTCTGTTAAATCAGAAAAATGGGATTTGTACAGCTGTCTGTACAATCAAATCCAAAATATTAATCCATTGGTAATAGTCTCTGAACATAATAAGTTGATATTATATTGTATTTGTGTTCCTGGTCTGGTCTTCAGACAGAAGAAGTTAATTAGGAGGACTGAAACTGGGAGAAGGAGGAACTTGAATATGCCACACGAGCATGTTTCTATACCTCTCTGATTATCACACACAACTGACTGCCCACTGGACCACTCAAGTCTATCTTTGTCCATTTGAGAAGAAATGATAACGTCTACGGGAAGTGATTCCAGGAAAATTTTGAAAAGATAAGCATCTTAAAACAAATGCATTGCATTTCTAAAAGAGCAGTCATCATCATCATCTTGGGGTCAGGAATGATATTCCTGGGGCATTCCTGACAAATATTACTGAACAAGGTGCTGCTATGCTCATTTAGTACCCACTAAATAGGGCCTGAGTTTAGCCAACAGTTGGCTGATGTACAAGTGAGAAGATGCATATGTTGTGATGAGACAAATGATAGAAAAGGTTAAATTTTACAAGGTAGGAGAAAGAATGGGAGGCTGGAATTAAAGACTCAGGTTGTCTAAGAACTAAAGTCAGGAGAAAACTAAAAATAAATTATCTACTCTTATCTGAGCTGACACTATCTCCCCACCCTCTTCCTAATCCTCTATCCCTTTGGATCAGTGATAACACTTTCCACACCTCCAGCTGTCCCAGTGTGCTCCTATTCTTTGGCTGGCCTAAAAATCACATTTCCCTCATACTGAGATTATCTCAAACTGCCTTTTGCTGCCTAATATGAAGTGACTACTTTCAACTGAGCATCTGCAAAATCAATTTTCTTTACCCTTCACTTTGGAACACATTTTTAAATATAGCTCCAGTAGCTGTTGTACTTAATATCAGTGAACTGTCCTCCAATTTAACTTTTCCAAATAATCATTGATATCTGTAGAGATTCTTAATCCCACACTAAAAAATCTCCTGAGCTGAATGATTTTTTTACCAAAAAAATAAATATTCTCTGTGCTTTAAACAGTTATTTAATCAACTAAGAATCCTTATTGAGAGGTGGTTTGCTTTTTTGTTTTTGTTTTTTAATGAAATGAACAGGAGCATTTACACAGGAACTGCTGGATGTTAATCATTTAGCTGGAAAAACTATATTACCTGGCTAATGGAAACACTAGGGAAGCACAGAATAAGAACTACGTGTTGGCAACAGCAATACATCTATAGGCAGCTCCAAGTTACCAAGTAGGCTTGCATTACTACAAACATAACAGAAGCAAAAGAGTTTTAACATCCTTCCAGTCTCTCTAGAATTTACCATATGATGCATTCAGGCCTATGAAAGCCAGTAAGTAGTAGCTTTGGCATTACCGAAGAATGCACTGTTAATATAAGCCCGAAAGGCATGTTGACCAGAAAAGTGACCAATGATAGCACTAACAGTCCCCTGCATTTGTAGAATACTGTAGCCACTGACCTCCTTCAATCTTGACAACAACCCTAAGATATGGGCATTATAAATGAAGTTAAAGAGGTTAAAGGACTAGCCAAGATCATGTAAGTAATAAATGGGAGAAGCAAAATTTTATTCGGTATTAGTCAATGAACTTTCATTGATTTCTCACCCTGTGCAACTCTTTGTGCTGAGCACTAGGGATAGCAGAAAACAAGTCACAACACCTGCCCCCCATAGGGTATATAGCCTGCTACAAACAATAAAGGGTATTCATTCACAACCTGGTGTGTTTGAGAAACCAAAAGAAATCGAGGGAGGCCAGTACCTGCCCAGTGAGAGAGCCTGATAAAAATGAAGAAGGGATGGGTACCATCATGTAGGTTACTTCTAAGCACAGAAAGAAGTTTGGATTTTTTCAAAAAAATAAATAAATTTAATTTTTTAAAAAAGCATGTTTCTAGAGAAAGACCAATGTATGATATCTCTTAGATGTGGTGGAATCTAAAAAAAGGGTACACATGAACTTAATTACAAACAGAAATAAATAGAGACACAGACATAGAAAACAAACTTATGGTTAGTGGGTAAGGAGGAAAGAAGGATACATTGGGATATTGGGACTGACATATACACACTACTATATGTAAAACAAGGACCTACTGCATAGCATAGGGAACACCGCAACACTCTGTAATGGCCTATTTGCAAAAAGAATCTGAAAAACAGTGGATACATGCACATGTATAACTGATTCACTTTTCTGTTCACCTGAAATTAAGAAGTTTGGATTTTATTTTACTAAAAGTAGAAGCTAATGGTGAATTTAAAACTAGAAGTGGCATGAGATGCTTTTTATTTTGAAAGAACTCTGGTCACAGCTTGGAAAAAGGATTGAAAAAAAAAAGCAAGAGTGTAAACAGACCAGTTTGAAGGTGAGAGGTGAAAGCACTGGGATATATTTACGCTGAATAACCAAATGACTTGCTGTTAATTAAATGTGCAAGATGAAGACAAAAGGGAAAACAAGGTGACTTTTAGATTTTTGGATGGAGCAGCTGAGTCATTGATGATGCTATATCAGGATTGGAGAGACAGAGAGAGTAATAGGTTTAGTGGCAACAAGGGTGAAATCAATAATTCTGTTAAGGTTTGAAATGTGGGAAAAGAATTTAAAATGCAGTGTGATAAATGCCACTGAGATAAAGCCATATGCTAAATAATGTGAAAAAGAAGAGAAAGATTAACTCTATGAGAGAAGGTCAGGGAAGCCTTCCCAGGAAAACAGGTTTAGCTTGTACATTTAAAAACAATCAAGAAATGACCAGCGAATGAGAAGGACACTTGAGGCAGAAAAAATAGCACATGTGTAAAGGCAGAAAGTACAAAAATAGTTTGTGCTGAGCTTCACCCTATTGTACCAAAGTTGTTTCTGGAGGGTCCTCAAGCTTGAGGCTTCAGGACCTAGCAAGGTGGTGAGAAAAATATGAGGTGATAAGTATATGACTAATGTAAAGGACAAGCTTAAAATTATGAAGACAAGAAGAGTATTAAATGCAAGATTAAAAACCCTGCATTCCAGTCCCTACTCTGTCACTTATCAGCTGGGCAAGATACTTCATGTCTCCTGGTTTATTTCTTCATCAGAAAAATAAGAGCGTAAAACTGTTATTTCGAAGGTAATCTATAGATCTGGGAATCAATAAAACTAGTTAGTTCTTGTTCAGTTCAGTTCAGTTCAGTAGCTCAGTCGTGTCCGACTTTTTGTGACTCCATGAATCGCAGCACGCCAGGCCTCCCTGTCCATCACCAACTCCAGGAATTCACTCAGACTCACGTCCATCAAGTCTGTGATGCCATCCAGCCATATCATCCTCGGTCGTCCCCTTCTCCTCCTGCCCCCAATTCCTCCCAGCATCAGTCTTTTCCAATGAGTCAACTCTTCGCATGAGGTGGCCAAAGTACTGGAGTTTCAGCTTCAGCATCATTCCTTCCAAAGAAATCCCAGGGTTGATCTCCTTCAGAATGGACTGGTTGGATCTCCTTGCAGTCCANATGTCTGGTTTTCTTTTATGAACAGTAATCTTTTGATGTTCTGACTACCTGGTTTTTGTTGCAAAAACTTCTGTGTATCCTGTCTCATCCCTTACCCCTCTGAGCGGTTCATCAGAGCTATCTGAGAGGCTGTCTTCCTTAGCAAGTCTGCCAAGTAGAACATAATTCTCAGCTTTTAGATTATGCATGTTTTTCAGTGGACATGCATTTTGTGTCTTTCATGAAACACTGGCTGTACCTTGAGTGAGTGGTAACAGCTCCAGACCTATGCAGGAACCCATGGCTCTGGTTCCCTCCTCTCCTCTCAACTGGTAGTGCATGCCCATTCCTGCAGTCCCTTCTTCAGAAACTTATGAATCTTAGGGCCCAGATCAATTTGTTGTGCCTATTTTTCATCTAGTAAAAATGTTGTAGGAAAGGGGACCCTTTCCAGGGCCCAAAACTGGGCTTTTGTCTAACACTCGGAAATGAATTGTCTGAGGAGACACATGTGCTGACAAAGCAAGAGATTTTATTGGGAAAGGGCATCCGGGTGGAGAGCAGTGTTAGGACCAAATTGGAGCCATAACAGGCTCCAAGGGGCAAGCTGGGCCTGAGTTTTGGTCTCTGGGAAAGCTGAGTCACTGGGAACTCCTGCCAGTGGTATAGCTCGACCAATCAGAAAAATCCCTGTAGCTCCGGCCTGAACCAATCAGGAAAACCCCGCCCATGCCAGGCCTGAGCCAATCTGGATAGGGATGTGAGATTTGAAAATCCCACGTGCGTATGGCTTAGCCAATTATCACCAGCCTGCTATGCTGTTACTGAAACAAAGAACCCCCTGTATAAAAGTAGCTGTGATTCAGAGGTCAGGACTCTTGTCAAGACCTGTCTCTTATACACATCTAGATGTGTATAAGAGACAGTGTGTGGTAGTTTGAGCATTCTTTGGCATTGCCTTTCTTTGGGATTGGAATGAAAACTGACCTTTTCCAGTCCTGTGGCCACTGCTGAGTTTTCCAAATTTGCTGGCATATTGAGTGCAGCACTTTCACAGCATCATCTTTCAGGATTTGAAATAGCTCAACTGGAGTTCCATCACCTCCACTAGCTTTGTTTGTGGTGATGCTTTTTGCATCTATATTAAAAATATATATTTATACATGTATACTTAAAATGTTTGTTTCTATTTATACTCACACACACACATAACTCTTCCACCTTACTTCAAAAAGGATTTGAGTCAGCCTAAAGAAATATATGGCAAACCTAGACAGCATATTAAAAAGCAGCAACATCAGCTTGCTGACCAACATCCGTATAGTCAAAGCTATGTACAGATATGAGAGTTGGACCATGAAGAAGGCTGAGCATTGAAAAAATGATGCTTTCAAAGTGCTTTGCTGGAGAAGACTCTTGAGAGTCACTTGGACTGCAAGGAGATCAAACTAGTCAAGTATAGTAATCATTGGAAGGATTGATGCTCTAGCTGCAATGCTTTGGACCCCTGACGCGAAAAACCGACTCATTGGAAAAGACTCTGATGCTGGGAAATATTGAGGGCAAGAGGAGAAGGGAGTGAAAGAGCATGAGATGGTTGGATAGTATCACTGACTAATGGACATGAATTTGAGCAAACTCCGGGAGATGGTGAAGGACGGGGAAGCCTGGCATGCTGCACTTCATGGGGTTGCAAAGAGTCGGACATGACTACGCGACTGAACTGAACTGATACATAAAAATAAAAGAACATTTATGTAGATATATATAAATACATATTTTTATACATGTGCAAGAGGACTACTAATCATAGTTTTATAGATTTCCTGAACAAACATAACAAAACAGAAATAGATTCATAGATACAGAGAATAAGCTAGTGGTTTCCAGATGGGAGGAGGGAAGGAGGTGGGTGAAAAAGATGAATGGGATTAAGAGGTACAAACTTCCAGTTATAAAAAAGGTAAGTCACACGGATATAATGTACAACAAAAGGAATATAGTCAATAACACTGTAATAACTTTCTATGGTGACAGATGGTAACTAGACTCACAGTGGTAATCATTTCATAATGTATAAAAATATTGAATCACTATGTTATAAACCTGAAAGTAATATAATATTGAAAATCAACTATTCCTCAATAAAGAAGAAAACTACCTACTGTTGTATAATAAAGAATTTATCTTGTCTTGGTCCCTGGTCCCCAGGAGATAACCTCTAAATCTTTAGAACTTCCTAAGTGATAGGAGTGGCTTTGTTATTCATGAGTCTCTTGCATCATGCATGATTTATACAAATGAGATGACTCAGGATGGGAGTTAATCATAGTAAAGACCCACCCACAGGATTAGACTGTTGAGGCTTTGAACCAGCCCACCCTCCAGGGAGGAGACTGAGTTCAATCACATGGCCAATGATTCAATTAATCATGCCTCTGTAATAAAACCCCATCAAAAACTATGGACGCCAACTCTCAGATATACTTTTTTTTTTTAATGTAATACTGTTTATTTAACTTAAGAAACATTTCAGCATCCTAAACATATCAAAAAAAAAAAAGAAAGAGAGAGAGAACACTGCAGATCGTGTTTAGTACAGAAGGTTCTTGAACTTTCACTGATGCAGTGGCTCTTGGCTTTGCTGATAATGAAGACTTCTACAGCTTGTTTAAGAAAACAAAGAGTTTAAAATACCACATTTCAACTAAAAAGGATCCAAAACACTTCTCATGCCAACTGACCTCCCCTTCTCCACAGCTAAGAATGGCAGTGGGATGTTATGTGGCTATATACAAAAATAAGACACGCTGAAGCTAGATGGATGCTAAGTGCAGTGTCCACAGGTCCAGCCCCACAGTGCATGCCTTGAGCTACAGCCCCTCCAGAATGCATGGCCCCCACAACCTCCACACCAAGCAAGGATGGTCAAGAGTGTATCTCAGTTCCTTTGTTCTTTTTACAAACTATAGATATGTACAGTTGAGAACTCAGGATTTCTAGCCAATGACCATAGAGTTAACACACCACCTTACAAATTGAAAAAAAAAAAAGAAATGTGAGAAACATCTTTAAATGACTTGTCACACCAACAGCAAAGTGCATGGAATGAGTAGAACACAAGAGGCTTTTCGTTTTAAAAATGTTTGGAAATATGTACAGCTTTGATACAGTTTTTGGGTGCTCCAGACACCCATGGCCACTTCATGTAAACCACTGACAATTGCTAGAGCACTTTGAGAGACTACAATATGATCATGATCCAATTGGGTAATTAAACCTAATGAGGGCAACATACACATCTTGGGGGAGAGGCTCCCTACTCTAAGGTATTCACAATAAGACAGATAACAGGTTTTTGTTTGTTTGTTTTTAATTCCTCCTCCTCCTCCTCCTCTTCTTCTTCATCTTTACCTTCCTCTTTCACCTTTTCTGGGCAACTTTATCAGGACCCTTGGCGCCATCAGACTTCCCTATAGACTTATAGGCTGTGACATCCTCTCCCTCAGCTTCGCTGCCTTGTTGACGTATGGCTGCTTCTCACTATCACTTAAGTTATTCCACATCTCGCCCAGCTTCTTTGCCACATCTCCAATGCCAGGGTTGGTAGACTTGATCTTGGGGCAGAATTCAGAGCAGATAGTGGTCTCTTAGGGGCATTAGGGTCCTTCTTCTTCTTGCCTCTCAGCTAGTCCATAACCCTTCATTTCCTGATCATAGCGCACTTTATCCGCCTTTGCCATCTCATCAAATTTAAACTTCTCTTTCCTGGACATGGTCTTCCACCTCTCGGAGCATTACTTGGAAAATTCAGCAAAATTGACAGGGACGTCAGGGTTTTTCTTCATATGTTCCTCTCTGCATGTCTGCACAAAGAAGGCATAAGCAGACATCTTGCCCTTTGGTTTCTTGGGATCACCTTTAGCCATCTTGACTGTATTGTTCGCTAGTCTGAGCAGCGCAGGGCATGATGCATGGCTTAGCACTCCACAGCCTTGCGCTAGCTGCCTGGATGAGAGCTGCCTCAGCTAGCTTCCTCATTGCTGAACACATCAAGTGTTGGGGAAGGGTGATATATTCTACTTCCCTTCCAGGCATCATCTTAATTGTCTATTGGGCTGGTTCTGATTGACAACTTTTATAATAAAGCTGTAAATACAGTGCTAGTATTTACAGTATTTACAGTGCTTTCCAGAATTCTGTGAGTCATTCTAACAAATTATCAGACCTAAAAGAGTTAAACCAAATCCTATATTTATAGCCAGTTGGTCAAAAGTGCAACTAGTCTGAGGACATCTGAAATTGTGGCTGGTGTTAGAAGTGAAGGTAATCTTTTAGGGAATTATGCCCTTAATTTGTGGAGTCCATGATAACACTAGGTACTTGGCATCAGAATTGCACTGCAGCATAATAATAACAGAAACTAAATAAATAAAGAGCTACAGACAAGAGAAATAGGGATATAAAAATAAAGAGATAAAAATAATGAGGTCACTATTTATATCATAAGAATGAAATCCAAGAAAGCTTTATAAGGATTTCAGAGGCAGCACAATGTGGTGGTGAAGAACAAAGGTTTTAGCCAGACTTCAGGACTCAAATTCCACCACCGCCCTTTACCATCTGGGTGACTACAGGTAAGTTGCTTAACTCTCCAAGCTCTGTAAAATGAAGATAATAATAATGCTCTACCTCAAAAAACTATTAAAAGAATTGACTTAATTCATAAAAAGTGTTTAAAGCCATTTCTGACATATAAAAACTCAATATTCGTTATTAGAATGGACCACAATGGCAGGCCACTGTCAACAAATTAAAGCACAATTTAATGAAAATTATTTTTTAAAAGAAGATGCAGTCCAGATGTGAAACTCTAACAGTTTATCACAGGACTGCCCAATAAAACTTTCTGAATGACCAAAATGTTCCATATTTATCCTGTCCATTATGAAAACTTCCAGCCATACATGGCTATTGAGCATTTGAAATACGGTTGTTTTGACTAAGGAACTGAATATTTATTCTATTTAATTTTTATTTTATTTAAATTCAAATAGCTACATGAGACAAATAGCTACCACATATTGGACAGTGAAAACAACTAGGGAATATGAGAGCCCACATGCCCTTTGAGTGCTCTTTCATGAACAATATTTATAACAGTCAAGCTTCCAGCAAGGACTGCAGATGGGAATTCAAGTCCAAGTTACTGGTTAAAGGCAGAACCATGCTTCAGTGGGTATTCAAGAAAAGAACAGATTTAATATTTTGTTATATAAGTCAAGAAGCGTACCAATCAGGCATGAGCCTGGAGAAAAGCCCACTGACTTTGACATGGCATTGGGCCAAGGTAAATTTGTGGACAAGGTTTTCCTCAGAAAACAGCCCAGAATTTACTACAATTTATAATTAGAAGAAGCCCCAAAGTTCTACAGACTTTATCAGGTTGTGGTGAGAATTAACAGAGAAAATGCATATAACTGTTTAGCACAATGCCCTCCACAACAAACATTCAATCAATTTTGCCTCTTTTATCATCATTATCAGAATTATTCTGTGCTATAAAATATGCCTGTAACAACTGCAATTGGAGATGTTAATTATCTCAATACAGTGCCATGTAGCAACAATATTGAATTGAAAACAGTATTATTTACTGCTTAACATAAGAAAACCTAGTGGTAAGTAAACAAGTTGACTTTCCATATAGGGTTCTTAGATTGTGACCAACTAAATGCTTGCAGAACTCTGTCAAAACTGATGATCTTTGGGTTTTGAAGTAACTAAAGTAATTAGATCAAAGAGCCATTGTTTGTGGAGGCTACTCTAAATTTGAGAAAATAAACTATATCATCAGCATTTAGGCAAATGTTTACCTGCCTGATCCCTATAGCAGGGATGCATGAATTTGCCTCATCCAGGAATAATATCAAGTCATTAAGATACACCTTAAGGAGGAGAATTTTAAATACATTGTATTTTGTCTCCTTTAAGATACTATCTAATCTACCAAGAAACTTACTCATGCCAATGACCTGGAATCTGGGCAGTAGTGTTATAAGTCTCACGTAAGTATTAATAGCTAGGATTCTGTATCTAGAGCATAACCTATTGCTGTACATAAGCCTAGGACTGATACAAGGTCAATAAAAATCAAGGTTTATTCAAGGTTCCTAAGAAACTTATTCGCTAACTGATGAAACTTATGTAATGTTCCCTAGTAAAAGAAGAGCTGTGTCTATGACTCACACACTCCTGAAAAACACTGTCCTGAGAAACCTAGAGTAGCAGCTTATAAAAAACGAAATTGGTCTACATCTGTATGGAATCATTTAGAGAGGTCACAAAGTATTTTTTACTAAAATCATTCTATATTTTTGTTTTTGTTTACGAGCAACCTAGATAGTATATTCAAAAGCAGAGACATTACTTTGCCGACTAAGGTCCATCTAGTCAAGGCTATGGTTTTTCCAGCAGTCATGTATGGATGTGAGAGTTGGACTGTGAAGAAGTCTGAGCGCCGAATAATTGATGAGTTTGAACTGTGGTGTTGGAGAAGACTCTTGAGAGTCCCTTGGACTGCAAGGAGATCCAACCAGACCATTCTGAAGGAGATCAGCTCTGGGATTTCTTTGGAAGGAATGATGATAAAGGTGAAACTCCAGTACTTTGGCCACCTCATGCGAAGAGTTGGCTCATTGGAAAAGATTTTGATGCTGGGAGGGATTGGGGGCAGGAGAAGAAGGGGACGACCGAGGATGATATGGCTGGATGATATCACAGACTCAATGGACGTGAGCCTGAGTGAACTCTGGGAGTTGGTGATGGACAGGGAGGCCTGGCATGCTGTGATTCATGGGGTCACAAAGAGTCGGACACAACTGAGCGACTGAACTGAACTGAACCTCTAGCCAATAGCAGGAACAAGTAGTGAAGTGAAGTGAAAGTCACTCAGTCGTGTCCAACTCTTTGTGACCTCACAGACTATACAGTCCATGGAATTTTCCAGGCCAGAATAATGGAGTGGTTGGCCTTTCCCTTCTCTGGGGATCTTCCCAACCCAGGGATTGAACCCACATCTCTGCAGTACAGGCAGATTCTTTACCAGCTGAGAAGCAAGGGCAGCCCAACAAGTAGACAAGGATCTAAATCTATCATGGACAGCAGTGCTGAATATTCCAAAAGCAAATGACCTTTTCCTGGGGCTTTCTATAATCAGAAACTACAACTGGGACCCAGACTCAGGTCTTCAGTTTCAAGGCAGTTGGTGCTAGGAGTTTTGTCAGCATCACTCTTCTATGAGTGGCAACAAATAAACTAAGAATTATATGGTTTTCATCTCTGGTGACTTAGCTACAAAAAAAGAAACACTGACAACTTCAGTGTATACTTACCACCAACTTGGAATTGCAATAAGAATCAAAAAATAGTACTACAGTAGCAGAGGAGTGCTGAAATTGTTCCTTTGAGGTATCTCAAGTGATATATAATAATTTAGATAAATGTCAGTTATGGAACAGTAAAAAAACACTACATGATTAAATGACATAGCAGTTAGGAATATTTTAGGCTATACAGAGCTGAAAACATGACTATGGTGGCTTAAATATTAGAAGCTTATTTTTCCCCACATAAGAGTAAGTCCAAATGCATGCCATTCTTGTTTCTGGTTTAGTTGACTCGAGTCTGAATTCCCTTCATATTTCCCTCATGGACACAGGTTGCCTGCTACAATTTCAACCAATAGGTCACATTTCAGCTTAAAAAAAAAAATTAAAAGGAGAAGAGTCCATCTCTAGTTCAAAAACTCTGTGTATAATCATCCAGGCCCACCACAGGCAATTGCAAGGCTTTGCCTGACAGGCCTCACAGTAGAAAGCTGCCCTCCCCACACTAGACCTGCTTATCACCAGTGCACTACAATTTTCTGGAGTGATAGTTTTACCATCAAGGAAACCCACTTCTACTCCACCCGTTTGAGCCAGCCATGCTCATACACATCAGTATACACACATCTAGCCCAGGCATTTCTGCTCAGAGGTCCCCTTATCAGAGGCCTTGGCTGAGGCACTTCAGAAACCTCCAGCAACCTCATTACTGGGCCTGGATTAAGGCATTATCTCTATGGTGAGCAGTACTTTTCTACTCCTTACCCTTTTCCCCCTCCCTCTACCATAGCCCCCAGATCCATGAGAAGACAACAGCCCTCTGCTCCTCAGCAATGAAACATTTCCCCTCATCTGCACCATACGTATTTGACCCTTGTTAGGCATTGCTCCATAGGGAAAAATGGAGCACCTGGGAGCCAGTGCCACTTTTTGCCTCTTGCTTGCACTGTCACAATAAATAAAGACTTGACTGATACTTTCAGAATGGCTCATTGTCCTAATTGACCACCTCAACACTTGGCAGCCTGTCACCTACATAAGAAAAAAAATCTTCCCAGAGACCCTACAGCAGACTGCCACCATCATGGCCTTAACTGAGATACACATGGGCATTCTAAGTGAGTAGTATCTACAGCGAGAAAACAGTTGGTGAACCAACCATCAGTGCTTGCCATAATTTGGAAATGAGTTCAATGGGGAAAATTAGGCTCAGGAGTTCAGAAAGAGAGAGAAGTGTGCTCTGAGCCTCAGGGAGATCATTTCATCAGTCAGTCAGTCCAGTTCAGTCACTCAGTCATGTCTAGCTCTTTGTGACCCCATGGACTGCAGCCCTGTCCATCACCAACTCCCAGAGTCCACCCAAACTCATGTCCATAGAGACAGTGATGCCTTCCAACCATCTCATTCTCTGTCATTCCCTTTCTCCTCCTGCCCTCGTTCTTTCCCAGCATCAGGGTCTTTTCAAATGAGTCAGCTCTTCGCATCAGGTGGCCAAAGTATTGGAGTTTCAGCTTCAACATCAGTCCTTCCAATGAACACACAGGAACCATTTCTTTTAGGATGGACTGGTTGGAACTCCTTGCAGTCCAAGGGACTCTCAAGAGTCTTCTCCAACACCACAGTTCAAAAGCATCAGTTCTTCAGTGCTCAGCTTTCTTTCTAGTCCAACTCTCACATCCATACATGACTACTGGAAAAACCATAGCTTTGAGTAGATGGACCTTTGTTGGCAAAGTAATGTCTCTGCTTTTTAATATGCCAGTATTCTTGCCTGGAAAATCCCATGGACGGAGGAGCCTGGTAGGCTGCAGTCCATGGAGTCATGAAGAGTCGAACATGACTGAGCGACTTCATTTTCATGCATTGGAGAAGGCAATGGCAACCCACTCCAGTACTCTTGCCTGGAGAATCCCAGGGACGGGAGCCTGGTGGGCTGCCGTCTATGGGGTTGCACAGAGTCGGACACGACTGAAGTGACTTAGCAGCAGCAGGTTGGTCATAACTTTTCTTCCAAGGAATAAGAATCTTTTTATTTCATGGCTGAAGTCACCATCTGCAGTGATTTTGGAGCCCAAAAAAATAAAGTTTGACACTGTTTCCACTGTTTCCCCATCTATTTGCCATGAAGTGATGGGACCAGATGCCATGATCTTAGTTTTCTGAATGTTGAGCTTTAAGTCAACTTTTTCACTCTCCTCTTTCACTTTCATCAAAAGGCTCTTTAGTTCCTCTTTACTTTCTGCCATAAGGATGGTGTCATCTGCACATCTGAGGTTATTGATATTTCTCCCAGTAATCTTTATTCCAGTCTTATTCTTGTGCTTCATCTAGCCCAGGGTTTCTCATGATGTATTCTGCATATAAATTAAATAAGCAGGGTGACAATATACAGCCTTGATGTACTCCTTTCCCAATTTGGAAACAGTCTGTTGTTCATGGCCAGTTCTAACTGTTGCTTCCTGACTTGCATACAGATTTCTCAAGAGGAAGGTCAGGTGATCTCGTATTCCCCTCTCCTTCAGAATTTTCCACAGTTTATTGTGATACACACATTCAAAGGTTTTGGCATAGTCAATAAAGCAGAAATAGATCTTTTTCTGGAACTCTCTTGCTTTTTCAATGATCCAGCAGATCCAGATGATCCAGTGGATGATTTCATAAAGGAGATTAAACTTTGAACTGTGTTCTGAATGATAGATAAGGAGATCAGAGGACATGACAGATGGACACATAGACTAAGGAAAGGTAGTTGCAGAAGAAATGAGTTCTTAGGACAGAGAAAGGAACATCCCACTCTTCTGAAAATAGGACAAACAATATTTAGATTCAAGAAACAGAACATAATTGCCCAGCAAGGGTATGGGAAAGCCACTATTATGGAAGAATCTTTAGCAGGTCTAGTGCTGGCAAGTAAACTAAGAAATGCCTATAAAACAATTGCTATTGTGGCCTGGAAAATCCCATGGACGGAGGAGCCTGGTAGGCTGCAGTCCTTGGGGTCGCTAAGAGTCAGACACAACTGAGCGACTTCACTTTCACTTTTCATTTTCATGCATTGGAGAAGGAAATGGCAACCCACTCCAGTGTTCTTGCCTAGAGAATCCCAGGGACGGGGGAGCCTTTTGGGCTGCGGTCTATGGGGTCGCACAGAGTCGGACACGACTGAAGCGACTTAGCAGCAGCAGCAGCAGCAGTCAAGCATGTCAGTAAACATTTAAGCCAAACATGTCAGTAAACATACATGCCAAACAAGTGCCCTTAATACATGCAGATTACACTCTTTGGAAAAATCAAGTGAAAAATTCCTTGTGCAACAAAAGGAAGAAAATACCATCCTGCAACTAGCTCAGCTTTAACTCCTGCTGAGATCCACAGGGTGTCCATTCATAAGACCAAAGCAGCATATGCTCTGAAAATATAAGCCTCCGGTCTTATATTGAACAGAGTAATCTTAAAATTAAAACATCAAATCAAAAACACTTCTGAATAACAACTAGTTTAAGTAAATTGCTCTTATCTTTTTGTTTACTTTAGGCTTTTTGTGTGAGAAGAGAAAGGGGGGCACTGGTCAAAGGGAAAATGTATTCAATAACAGCAGCAGATAAGATCAAAGTAAAATTTTCTCTATATTCCCTAAGAGGCATGTTTCTCCTGTTCCTTATTAATTGGCAGTGAAGGTCTAAGCAAACAGTGGTAACAAAACCAGTGAGTGGAGCTTTTTCACATAACAGGCAATTGGACACCAAAAGCTCAAGGACTAAGATCTCTCCTGCTATGTCCAAGTAAACTACACCAGAAGGAAATCTATACTGAAAGTCCCCATTCAGGACAGTTCTCAACAGTCTCATTTAAAAACTAGATTCTTTTTTTTACCTGACCCCAATTGTTAATTAGATATCCTGCTTATTAATCTCTCCAATTGACTATTTCTGAATATGAAAATGTGGGATTATTTCGTCTTGCAATTATGTTGGCAATAGAAGGAAATAACAAACTGTAAACCTACAACTGTAACCTCCTAAAAGTTAGGAGAATCACAATGGCCCACTGAAAAAGGAGACATTTTAATTAATATGCCTCCCCGTGGCTTTGCCTTTCTTCTTGTATGCTCAGCTGGAGTAATTAGAGGAAAACCTGAGGGGCGCCTACCCCAGAAGCCTCACTCAGCCTCTCCAGCTGAGTCTCACCCTTGGCTGGCAACTGTCTCTACTGACGAAGAGACTCAGAGTGAGCTATAATGTACATCTGCTCTAGGAAATGATCCCTCCAGAGAGCCACCAGGAAGTAGCCTGTTCAAAAAGCAAAAACAATTAAAACCCTACTCACTTTAAAGGAAGAAACAAGAAACAATCATTTAAGAAAGATACCTTCCAAGCTATTACCATGTGATACAACTTCGTCTTTAGAGATTTCTCCTTCTTTAACAGGTTTTAAAGTATAGTTTACAATAGTATAACATTTACCCATTTGATGTATACAGATCAAATAACTTTTAGTAAACTTACACAGTTGTAAACATCATTAAACTCAAGCTTTAGAACACTTTCATCATCCCCCCGAAGTCCCCTTGTGTACATTTACTGTCAATCCCTACTCCCAATCCCAGCTCCAGGCAACCTGCTGCTTGTCTTTATAGTTTTGCCTTTTCTAGCAATTTCCCATAAATGCAATCACACAGCATAGATTGCCTTGTTAGTTTTACACTTAGCATGTTTTTGGAGTTTATCCATGTTGTTATATGTGTAATTCACTCCTTTTTACTGCTGAATGGCACTTATTGCTTAGATATAACTTGTCTACCTATTCTCCAATTGATGGACATTTGGATTGTTTACAAATATTCCAAAAAGAGATATTGTGTGTAACAAATATTTGGATACAAGTTTTTTCATTTCTCTTGGGCATATTCCTACCTAGAAAGGAAAATCTTTTTGTCATTTGATAAATGTAAGTTCAACTTTGTAGGAAACTGCTAGGCAATTTTTCAAAGGGGATTACATCACTTCCCACTTCTATCAGCAACATATGAGAGTTCTGGTTTCTATGTATCCTCAGTAACAGCATTCTCAGTCTTTTCTGGCAGCATATATTTTAGAGATATGCAGGGGATTCTCCATGGGATTTCAGTGTATATTTCCCTAAGGTCTAACAATGTTGAACATCTTTTCATGTGCTTATTTGCTATTCACAGATCTTTTTTTGAAGGGTCTATTCATTCCAATCCCAAAGAAAGGCAATGCCAAAGAATGCTCAAACTACCACACAATTGCACTCATCTCACATGCTAGTAAAGTAATGCTCAAAATTCTCCAAGCCAGGCTTCAGCAATACATGAACTGTGAACTTCCTGATGTTCAAGCTGGTTTGAGAAAAGGCAGAGGAACCAGAGATCAAATTGCCAACATCCGCTGGATTATGGAAAAAGCAAGAGAGTTCCAGAAAAACATCTATTTCTGCTTTATTGACTATGCCAAAGCCTTTGACTGTGTGGATCACAATAAACTGTGGAAAATTCTGAAAGAGATGGGAATACCAGACCACCTGACCTGCCTCTTGAGAAATCTGTATGCAGGTCAGGAAGCAACAGTTAGAACTGGACATGGAACAACAGACTGGTTCCAAATAGGAAAAGGAGTACGTCAAGGCTGTATATTGTCTCCCTGCTTATTTAACTTATATGCAGAGTACATCATGAGAAACGCTGGACTGGAAGAAACACAAGCTGGAATCAAGATTGCCGGGAGAAATATCAATAACCTCAGATATGCAGATGACACCACCCTTATGGCAGAAAGTGAAGAGGAGCTAAAAAGCCTCTTGATGAAAGTGAAAGAGGAGAGTGAAAAAGTTGGCTTAAAGCTCAACATTCAGAAAACGAAGATCATGGCATCCGGTCCCATCACTTCATGGGAAATAGATGGGGAAACAGTGGAAACAGTGTCAGACTTTATTTTTTGGGGCTCCAAAATCACTGCAGATGGTGACTGCAGCCATGAAATTAAAAGACGCTTACTCCTTGGAAGAAAAGTTATGACCAACCTGGATAGTATATTCAAAAGCAGAGACATTACTTTGCCGACTAAGGTCCGCCTAGTCAAGGCTATGGTTTTTCCTGTGGTCATGTATGGATGTGAAAGTTGGACTGTGAAGAAAGCTGAGCGCCGAAGAATCGATGCTTTTGAACTGTGGTGTTGGAGAAGACTCTTGAGAGTCCCTTGGACTGCAAGGAGATCCAACCAGTCCATTCTGAAGGAGATCAACCCTGGGATTTCTTTGGAAGGAATGATGCTAAAGCTGAAACTCCAGTACTTTGGCCACCTCATGCGAAGAGTTGACTCATTGGAAAAGACTCTGATGCTGGGAGGGATTGGGGGCAGGAGGAGAAGGGGACGACCGAGGATGAGATGGCTGGATGGCATCACTGACTCAATGGACATGAGTCTGAATGAACTCCGGAGTTGGTGATGGACAGGGAGGACTGACGTGCTGCGATTCATGGGGTCGCAAAGAGTCGGACACGACTGAGTGACTGAACTGAACTGATTCAAATTTTTATCCATTTTTAATTGTGTTGTGTCCCTTCAGATTATTTACTGTCCAAGATTTCTTCAAACTCTGAATATAAGTTCTTTATCAGATAATTTAAAGTATTTTTTCCCATTCTTTTTATTTGTCTTTGTCTTTCTGTTTCCTCAGTGGTGTCTTTTGAAAAGTAAACATTTTATCTTTTATAGTTTATGTTTTTTGTGTCCTAAAAAATTCAAAGTTATAAATGTTTTCCCTCCACTTTAATTCTAGGTATATAACATATTAAGCTCTTACGTTTAGATCTATGATCCATTTTGAATAGAACTTTGTGTATGATGTGAAGTAAGGGTCCAAGGAATTTTTGGTTTTACTTTTGCTTTGCATAAAGACATCCAATTGTTCAAGCACCATTTGTTGAATAGACTCTATTACCCCACTGAATTACCTACAAGTCTGTAAAAAATCAAGGGGCCATGTATGGGTTTATTTGCAGACGCTGTATTGTTCTGATTCATAGTCTAATGCTAACACCATCTTGTCTTGATTATTGTGGATTCATACTAAGCTTTGAAAATTAGGTAGCACAACTCCTTCAACACTGTCCTTTCAAAATTGCTTTGTTTATTCTAGGTACTTTCAATTTTCATTTAAATATTAGGATCAACTTGTCAATTTCTATTAAAAACCCTGCTGGGAATTTGATAGGGATTCTATTGAATTTATAGATCGATTTGAGAAAAGAATTGCCATTAAAATAAAAAAAAGAATTGCCATTTTAACTAAATGGAGTCTTCAAATCCATGAACATAGTCTATCTCTCACTTACTTAGGTCTTCATTACTTTCTGTTAGCAAAGTCTTATAGTTTTCAGCATACAGCTTCTGTTCCTTCTGTTAAATTGATGCCTAAGTATTTTGTTCTTTTTGATTACATAATAAATATTTTCTTAACTTTGTTTTTGTATTCTGAATTGCTAATATATATAGAAAATACTAATTGATTTTTAGATACTGATCTTGTAACTTGTGATCTATTATTCTTGCTTTATTGCGCTAAGTAGAATTTCCAGTGAAGTGCTGAATAAAAGAGGCAAGAGCATATATTTGTTCAAATATTAAGGAGAGAAAGCATTCAAGCTTTTAATATTAAGCATGTTGTTAGAGGAAATTTTCATCTATTCCTAATTTGTTGAGAACTTTTATCATGAATGCATGCTGGATATTAAAAGAAAAAAATTTTTGTTTAATGTTTACTGAGCTAATCACGTAGTTTTTGTCCTTTTTTTTCTGTTAACATGGTACATTACACAAATCAATTTGGGGATAACCTTGCATTGTAAGAAGCTTAGAAGTGAGCACTTCATCCTAACAACAAATAAAAAGATAAAAGAGTTAAAACATCAGCTCTCCTTAGATGCATCAGAGAAATGAAGCTACAGGACAAACTGCTGGTCTAAAAATTGGAGAGAATGACAGGCAGATACAGAGACACAGCTTACAACTTACTGGAGCAGAAACCCGCAGGCAGAAACATCCATGGAAACTAGCACCAGGGTAGGACTACTTGAACTGTAATTGACAATTGCTGGTGGTTCAGTGGGCACAAGTCTGAGAGACCACAAACTCCAGGGGGACCCAGTCATGGAGTAGGAGCCACACTTTTCTAAGTTTTACCTCTAAGAACTTCATCCTATTTTCAATGTGACTACCGCAGAAAAACTCTCTTGTGCTTCCAGCAGGCAGGGGAGGGGGAAAAGATATCATTTTGAAATACATCAACCCATTCTGTTTTTCTTAACAAGGCCTGCCTTCAGGAGAAGCAGTTTTACCAGAGACTAACTTACATGGTAGAAGAGAAGCACAAACTCCAGCTCTCTCTAGCCATCCTATTCCACCTAAGTGGTGGGGGAGGGAGACGTGAGGTAGCAGGTACTAGGCAGCACTGTGGAAGTTCACAATCCAGGGGCATGGGCTCCCCAAAAGATTGAAACCAAATCACAGACTAGAATATTCCCCCTTCTCTCCACACATTATCACTGCATTATTAATGCCCTACTTACCACAGTTTCCTTTTACCCGGTATATCATAATCACTTACACAAAAAATCAAAAGTTATATTGAATGGTAAAAAACACAGTTTGAAGATAGTGAAAACACATCAGAACCAGATTCAGAAGCAGCAGGAATGCTGGAATTAAATTTTTTTTTTAACTTATGATTAATATGTTAAGGGTTTTAATGGGAAAAGTAGATATTATGCAAGAGCAGATGGATAATGAAAGCAGAGAGATGGGAAATCTAAGAAAGAATATATAAGAAATGCTAAAGATCAAAAACAATGTAACAGAAATAAAGAATGCCTTAGATGTGCTTATTAGTTATACTGGACACAGCTATTAATTTTATGAAGAAAAAATCTCTCAGCTTGAGGATATAACAATAGAAACTTCCAAAACTGAAAAGCAGAGAGGGGAAAAAAGACTCAAAAAAGAACAGAAAAGAATATCCAAAAACTGTGGGACAACTACAAAAGGTGTAACACATAATGGGAATAACTAAGGGAGAAGGAAGGGATAAACTAACCCTACATTCTTAGAATAAGTACTGTTTAGATGATGATACGGGGAAGGCAATGGCACCCCACCCCAGTACTCTTGCCTGGAAAATCCAATGGACGGAGTAGCCTGGTGGGCTGCAGTCCATGGGGTAGCTAACAGTCGGACAGACTGAGCGACTTCACTTTCACTTTTCTCTTTCATGCATTGGAGAAGGAGATGGCAACCCACTCCAGTGTTCTTGCCTGGAGAATCCCAGGGACGGGGGAGCCCATGGGGTCACACAGTCGGACATGACTGAAGTGACTTAGCAGCAGCAGATGATGATAATCCTTTTCACACATTGCTAGACTCAGGTTTCCATTATTTTGTTAAGGTTGAGTCTTTCTATGTTCATGAGAGATACTGGTCTATGGTTTTCCTTCCTTCTGATGGCTTTATCTGGCTTTGGTATCATGATAATACTGACTTCAATTATATTAATTAAGAAGGTCTCACATCTATTTTCTGAAAAAGTTTATGTGGAATGAATATTGTATTTTCTTTAAATATCTTATAGAATTCCCTAGTTAAACCATCTACACCTGGACATGTCTTCATGGGATATTATTCTCTTGATGATTCAACTAAATCATTGGGGAACTAGGATATGGGTAGCTCTATAGTTGTCTTTGAGAAAACATAAATTTTTACTTTCATGGAGTTTACACGAGTCAATCACTCTATAATAAAAAGCACTATTTCATTATACACAGGGACCATGGTAGACAAAGCATTGACTGGTATTCAAATTCAGCTTCTGTCTTTACCTGGTAGTTGGGCCTCAGTACTGAGGCATCATAAGCCATAGTTTCCTCATTGCAAAATGAAAGAGTAGAAGAGTTCTAAGATCCCTTCCATTTTAAAATAATTTGGTCCATGATAAAAGAGTAAAAGTGAACTTTGCCACATGTGACAATCTAAGAAAAAATTTTTATAACTCACAGCACAGACAAAATGTTATTCCTAATTTATAAGGAAATCCTAAAAATTAAGGAGAGGAAAGAGAACAAGATGGTGGAGGAGTGGGTGGACGTGGAGTAGTCTCTCTCCATGGATACATCAGGAAGACACCTTCAGACACAGAAGTGCCTGTAGAACACCAGTTGAGAGCGGACAGGAGTACCTGACCAAAGGAAAAGAACATATAGAAGTACACAAAACTTGGTAGGACAAAGGAACTAGTGGGGAAAACAGGAGTATTAGTAGGATTGGACTTGCTCTAGGAGGGTGGGGGAACCGAAACAGGAGTTCGTTCCCACATCAAAGCAATTGTCTAAGTTAGAGGAGAAACATTTAAGGCTGAGAGTGAAACAGCTGATCTGTGGAAGCCTAAAAGGAATGAAAATAGATAGTCCTTACCGCAGCCATATATACCCTGGACAGGGACGCAGGTCCCCTGGAAGACGCAGTGGCTGGAAGCTGTAGTTTAGGGATTGTGGAGCAATCCCAGGGCAAGTGCTGCTGTTGACTGTGGACAGATAAATAGAGGGGATGTGAGGGAGGAGATTGTGGTGGGAAATGCCTATGGAGGAAAGCCAGGCAGTCATGGAAGGAAGGCGTTACTGCTGAGGCACGCATAGGGGGTGGAACCATCACCATAGCCTCTCTCTTCCCATATGCCAGCATGTGCAGCTGAACAATAAACAGGTTGGCCCATCAAACACGTGATGCACTAAAATACAGAGCAGGACCCCACCCAGGGTGCCCCTTTAAGTGCCTGACCCACCAATCTACAGAGTAAAACCCCAGCCAGGAAGGCCCCTCTATGTGCCTGACATGCAGAACAACAGAGAAGGATTGCAGGCAAGGGAGCCCTCTAAGTGCCTGAATGGGTGGAGCTACAAAGAAAGATTGGCCAAAGAGGTGTTCTGATCCCCAGCTACAAGAGGCTCAGAAAAAGACTCTGATAGGGCCAGAACTCCTGCAGCAGAGGTAGTCCATGTTCCTGCACACTTGGCACCGCCAGGGTCCCCAGAAGCCAAGCAGTTGCACTGTCTTCATGCTCAACTCTCACTGGGGCAGAGCTGCCACAGGAAAAAAAATTCTTGCATCTACATGCACAGGGTCACTTCGCTAGAGCCCAACTCTTTGCAACCCTGTAGACTGGGGCCTTCCAGGCTTCTCGTCAGGGAGGGGGGTTCTCCAGGGAAGAATACTGGCGTGTATTGGCCAGCACTGGTTGCCATACCCTTTCTAGAGCACTATATCTCCTGCTGCCCTAGCCACCAACTCCCCTGAGTACAGATGAATGGATAAAGAAGCTGTGGTACATATACATAATGGAATATTACTCAACCATAAAAAGGAACACATTTGAATCAGTTCTAATCAGGTGGATGAACCTAGAACCTACTATATAGAGTGAAGTAAGTCAGAAAGAAAAAGATAAATATAATATTCTAATGCATATATATGGAATCTAAAAAAATGTTAGTGAAGAATTTATTTCCAGGGTAGCAAGTGGGGTCACACAGAGTGAGACACGACTGAAGCGACTTAGCAGCAGCAGCAGCAATGGAGAAACAGACATAGAGAATAGACTTATGGACATGCAGAGAGGAGAAAAGAGGGTGAGATATATGGAAAGAGTAACAAGGAAACTTACATTACCATATATAAAATAGATAGCCAATAGGAATTTGCTGTATGGCTCAGGAAACTCAAACAGGGGCTCTGTATCAACCTAGAGGGCTGGGATGGGGAGGGAGATGGGACGGAGGTTCAAAAGGGAGGGGATATATGTATACATAAGGCTGATTCCCGAAGAATTGATGCTTTTGAACTGTGGTATTGGAGAAGACTCTTGAGAGTTCCTTGGACTGCAAGGAGATCCAACCAGTCCATTCTAAAGGAGATCAGCCCTGGGATTTCTTTGGAAGGACTGATGCTAAAGCTGAGACTCCAGTACTTTGGCCACCTCATAAGAAGAGTTGACTCACTGGAAAAGACTGATGCTGGGAGGGATTGTGGCAGGAGGAAAAGGGGAGGACAGAGGATGAGATGGCTGGATGGCATCACCGACTCGATGGACGTGAGTTTATGTGAACTCCGGGAGATGGTGATGGACAGGGAGGCCTGGCATGCTGCAATTCATGGGGTCGCAAAGAGTCGGACACGACTGAGTAACTGAACTGAACTGAATTGACTGAAGGCTGATTCATGTTGAAGTTTGACAGAAAACAAAAAAATTCTGTAAAGCAATTATCCTTCAATAAAAAGATTTAAAAAAAGAAAAGGAAGAAGAAACTCACAAAGGAATAGAAAAAGAAAGTTCAGTTGTCATTTAGGATCAATATTTTCTATCCATGCTATTAAATACTATGTAATTGTAAAATTAATAAAGTCCTATGAATTAATATGTGCTGGATGAAATGTTATACAACTATAAAATACAACATGGTATAAAAAGAGAGAAGGGGGATGCTGCAGTACAGACCTCCAGGATATATTACTAAGTGGAAAATGTGATATAAAACAATGAACATAGAATATAATGTTCTGAGAAAAGAAAGCAGGAAAGTAAGAATGTATATTCACACTTTTTTATGTATAAAATAAAAACACTAGAAGTACAAACAAGAAGCTAATAAAAATTATTAACCACAAGGTTGTGAATGAGGGGACCAAAGCAGATGAAAGAAGCCTTAATATATACTATTTGGAAACAATTTTGAAGTTTGAACCATGTAATGTCTTACTTATCTTTTAAAGAAAAGTACTACTAATGAAATTCAGCAGGGGGAAGTTTAAAGGTTTATACCAGAAAGTGGTAGAAACTGAGAAAATTATTTCTAGAAGAAACAAAATTTCATGACTTTCCTATGGCCTGATCTGAGACACCTTTGAGACACTTTCACATTTCCACAAGGGATGGGAACCTCATTTTAAAATATTATTACTTGGTCAAAATTTCAGTTGAGTCTCATGTTGCTTGCTTCATTCAGCATAGTGGTCACTTCTGGGAAGAGAGGAAGAGAAAGAAGAATGCGGTGGGGAGGATTTCACAGGAGCTTGAACTGCATCTCCATTTTATTTGTTTTAAAAATAAAGAAATTTATTATATAACAAAAGGCATGGAGCAAAATTGGCAAAATGCAAAGATTTGACAAACCTGGGTGGGTAAGGGAATTGTATCCTTTTTATTGAAAACACCAGGACTCTGAGAAGAACAGTAGAGTTTATTTAAAACAAAACATTTCATTGTTTTCTGTGGACAAGACATACAGGGAAAAATAAACATATTTGAAACCAAAATCACAAAGATTTGGGCTCATCAAGAAGTCACGATATAAAGCCACATAAGGTCACTAAGCTGTGAGTGCTCAGAACAGAGCAAAACTCGGCCTGCAGGAGTGCCCTGCTGCTGTGAGTGGGGCCAAGGCCAGGACATCAAATGTCAGAATCCATGTGAGGGCATCAATTCACTAAACAGCCAGAAGCTTATTGTTCTTATAATTCCTGCAGACAGTGAGCATAGTTTTCATTGAAAACTAGACCAAGTAACCATGAAGCCTTCAGAGGCAACATTTTGTTCATATTTCATGATTTCTTTTTAGGGAAATGCACAAGGTCTAATTACACAAGCTGTTTATTCTCCTCATTAGCCTTTTGGGTTTCAGCATGTGTGGGTTTTCTTAAGGTTTTCTCACTACTAAACTCAGCCAAATTCATGCTCACAGAGGAAGCCAGATTCCAGCTCTACAGATCTCCAAGCTACCCAAATCCATGGGGTAATCAAAAACATTCTGCTGGCTGCTATAGAACTTATACCTTTTCTCCTGAAAATAACTGTAGCAGGATTTATGTCAATAACACACACTTCCTTCACAGGCTTAGCCTAGAGTATTTAACCACAATTACTTTCCTGAGCAATATCTTTTTTGTCATTTGGCAAAGGTGAAGAGAACAGAGGGTGAAGAGAACAGACTATTAATATAAATAATTACCTCATGTTATTCAACACTTTCCAAGTTTCAAAGCATTTTCACACATTTGATATTTATATCAATGAGAGGGGAAGGCATTTTTACATTCCCATTTTATGGATGAAAAAGCTGAGGCCCAGCAAAGTTAAGCAGTACCTTTGTCTTCTGCTCTGATTCCAGACTTCTCACTATGCCAGATATCTGGGAGGCTTACGTCAAAAAACAGATGGCCGTTTATTTTTCTGGAATTGAGCTGTATAAGTTGCTTGTATATTTTTGAGATTAGCTGTTTGTCAGTTGCTTCATTTGCTATTATTTTCCCCCATTCAGAGGGTTGTCTTTTCACCTTGCTTATAGTTTCCTTTGTTGTGCAGAAGCTTTTAATTTTAATTAGATCCCATTTGTTTATATTTGCTTTTATTTCCAGTATTCTGGGAGGCGGATCATTGAGGATCCTGCTGTGATTTATGTCGGAGAGTGTTTTGCCTATGTTCTCCTCTAGGAGTTTTATAGTTTCTGGTCTTACATTTAGATCTTTAATCCATTTTGAGTTTATTTTTGTGTGTGGTGTTAGAAAGTGATCTAGTTTCATTCTTTTACAAGTGGTTGACCAGTTTTCCCAGCACCACTTGTTAAAGA
>SJYX01005871.1:61438-87166 GCA_006410675.1 Oreotragus oreotragus | reverse complement strand
ATTTATTTCTACCATTCTATCTTCTACCTCACTAATCCTATCTTCTGCCTCACTAATCCTATCTTATTCTACTATTTGTTCCCTCCAGACTGTTTTTTTATCTCATTTATTGCATTATTCATTATATATTCACTCTTTTTTATTTCTTCTAGGTCCTTATTAAACTTTTTTGCATCCTTTCAATCCTTGTCTCTATGCTATTTATCTGTGATTCCATTTTGTTTTCAAGATTTTGGATCATTTTCACTATCATTATTTGGAATTCTTTATCAGGTAGATTCCCTATCTCTTCCTCTTTGGTTTGGTTTGGTGGGCATTTATCCTGTTCCTTTACCTGCTGGGTATTCCTCTGTCTCTTCATCTTGTTTATATTGCTGTGTTTGGGGTGGCCTTTCTGTATTCTGGCAGTTTGTGGAGTTCTCTTTATTGTGGAGTTTCCTCACTTTGGGTGGGGTTGTACAGGTGGCTTGTCAAGGTTTCCTGGTTAGGGAAGCTTATGTCGGTGTTCTGGTGGGTAGAGCTGGATTTCTTCTCTTTGGAGTGCAATCAAGTGTCCAATAATGAGTTATGAGATGTCATTGGGTTTGGAGTGACTTTGGGCAGCCTGTGTTTTGAAGCTCAGGGTTGTATTCCTGTGTTGTTGGAGAATTTCCATGGTATATCTTGCTCTGGAACTTGTTGGCCTTTGGGTGGTGCTTGGTTTCAGTGTATGTAGGGAGGCATTTGATGAGTTCCTGTCGATTAATGTTCCCTGGAGTTTGGAGTTCTCTGGTGTTCTCAGGATTTGGACTTAAGCCTCCTGCTTCTGGTTTTCAGTCTTATTTTTACAGTAGCCTCAAGACTTCTCCGTCTATGCTGCTGCTGCTGCTGCTAAGTTTCTTCAGTCATGTCCAACTCTGTTCAACCACACAGACAGCAGCCCACCAGGCTTCCCCGCCCCTGGGATTCTCCAGGCAAGAACACTGGAGTGGATTGCCACTTCCTTCTTCAATGCATGAAAGTAAACCCATCTGTACAGCACTGTTGATAAAACATCTAGGTTAAAGATGAAAAGTTTCTCCACAGTGAGGGACACCCAGAGAGATTCACAGAGTTACATGGAGAAGAGAAGAGGGAAGAGGGAGATAGAGGTGACCAGGATGAGATGAGGTTAAATCAAAAGAGGAGAGAGTGAGCAAGCCAGTAATCACTTCCTTATGTGCATTCCACCATCTGGACCACTCAGAGATGTTCACGGAGTTAAACAGAGAAGAGAAGAGGGAGGAAGGAGACAGAGGTGGCCAGGAGGATAAGGGGGGAATCAAAAGGAGAGAGACAGATCCAGCCAGTAATCAGTTCCCTAATTGTTCTCCACTGTCTGGAACACACAGATTCACAGAGTTGGGTAGAGAAGAGATAGGGGAGGGAGGAGATAGAGGCGACCTGGTGGAGAAAAAGGAGAGTCCAAAGGGGGAAAGAGCAGTCAAGCCAGTAATCTCGTTCCCAAGTAAAAATGGGTACTGAAGACTGGGTTCTTAAAGGTACAAAATTGATAACAAATGCCCAAAAGCTAAGATTAAAAATCTAGAGTAGAGGTTGGATTTTCAAAAATACAATATTAAAGGAAAAAGTCACAAAAATTATAATATATATATATATGAATTTTGCTTTAAAAAATAAGGTCTCTCTTTTTTTGCAAAGTAATAGTAGGTTATAAAAATGAAAATTAAGGGAGTAATAGAGGACTTAAAAATAAAAAAAATTAAAGAATGATAGTAAAAATATATCTAGGACCTTCTCTGATGTTGTTGTGGGCAGTGTGGGATCAGTTCATTTTCAGATAGTTCCTTGATCCAGCTTATATTTCTCAAGATCTATAGGCCCCTTCCTATGTAGTTGTTACTAACTACAGGGTTTTAATCTATTACACCTGTCACTTCCAAGGAGGTTCCCTCTGTCTTAGCTTCTTCTGTTTGCTCGTCTCTTCAGTGTCTAATTTCTGCCCTGACACAAGGGAGTGGTGGTGGACACTCTTTTAGGCTCTCTTCTTCAATCGTGCTGTGGGGAGGGAGGGACGCTGGAAACAAATAACACTGGCATGTGCTCGCAGTGTCTCAGCCACACTGGGTTTGCCTCCGTTCACAGCATGTGTGCTTTCTATGTCTACACTGCTTAGGCTCTAGGTTGCTCTGCCAGGAACTGTCTGAGGCCAGCCCTGGGTTGTATGCACTTCCCAGGTCTAAGACACTCAGGTTCAGGTACTCGAGTAGTCCTCAGAAGTGCAGGCTCTGTTGGGCCTGTGTTTTGTGCCCTTCCCAGGTCTGAGCAGCTCAGGTGATGAGGCATTTGGCAAGCACGGTCACTGTGACTTATCGTCTCCCCTGTCCCTAACGCTCAGTTTTCTGGGTGTACAACCAGCGCATCTTCTCAGGTGGATGTTGACCGTCCAGAATCCTGAGAAGTCTTGGTTAGCAACGAAGCCTGCTTGCAGTTTGGTAGATAATGCCTCTCTGGGGCCACAGTTGCCCCCTTCCGGCTCTGGCTGCCCTCATCTGCCTGTCACTGGAGAGGGGTGGTCTGGGCTGCAGCCAGCTAGCTCTGCTCAGTCCTTTGTTCTGTGAGCGGGCCTGACAGTGTCTTAGGTTAGGGCTTTTCACATGGTACCTATCCCATAGTCTGGTTTGCTGTCCCAAGTTAGTTCCCTCAGACTGCCCTCGGGGCAATGGAGCCCACGCCTCCCTGCCCAGCTCCCGCTTGCTAGTGGTGGATGCAGGCGTCTGTGCTGCTTCTCCACTAGGGGATTTACCGTTGGGCACGTAATCTGTGGATTTTGATTATTTATTTATTTTTCCTCCCAGTTATGTTGCTCTCTGTGGTTCCAAGGCTCACCACAGACTCAGTAGTGAGAGTGTTTCCTAGTGTTTGGAAACTTCTCTCCTTTTTAAGACTCCCTTCCTGGGACAGAGCTCTGTCCCTACCTCTTTTGTCTCTCTTTTTTCTTTTATATTTTTTCCTACCTCCTTTTGAAGACAATGGGTTGCTTTTCTGGGTGCCTGATGCCCTCTGCCGGCATTCGGAAGTTGTTTTGTGGAATTTACTCAGCATTCAAATGTTCTCTGGATGAATTTCTGGGGGAGAAAGTGGTCTCCCCATCCTATTCCTCTGCCATCTGAGGACCACCCCCTACTAAATTCACTTAGATTCAAAGAAAGAGTAGTGAGCTTCTGTCACTGATATCCAAAGCACTTCAAATTCATTTTTAAAACTACAACTGGGTGCCTGATGCCCTCTGCCGGCATTCGGAAGTTGTTTTGTGGAATTTACTCAGCATTCAAATGTTCTCTGGATGAATTTCTGGGGGAGAAAGTGGTCTCCCCATCCTATTCCTCTGCCATCTGAGGACCACCCCCTACTAAATTCACTTAGATTCAAAGAAAGAGTAGTGAGCTTCTGTCACTGATATCCAAAGCACTTCAAATTCATTTTTAAAACTACAGCTCTCTGCTTTCTGTACACACTGGAGAAGTTCATGAGAGCATCGACTTTACAAATCCTTTTGTATGACTCACACTTTGTTCCCTAGGAGCTGAAACCACAGAATGCATTACCTAGAAAAGTTTTGAATTTTTCATTTGTTTCCTTTATCCTTTGTCCTTGCTTATCTCCTTTTCTTTCTTGCCTCTTTTCTCTCTATCTATATATAAAACACACTCAAATTGTGATCACGAGCTGTTCTTGGATATTTTGAGTTTTTATCTTTCTCACAGCAAATAGTCAGAAATCACATGAGCCTGGAACTCAGAACGCCTGAGTTTTAGTTCCAGCTTTTCCATTGCCTTGCTGAAGGACCTTGAGTAATTCAACTCTCCCTTTGGAACTCAGCTCCTTCATCTGTAAAATGAGAAGACTGCACCAATGGGTATCCAAGGTCCCTTCAAACAAATACTCTACAGTTCTACAAGTTGACCTCTCCGGATCCCAGCAACACGAACATTTAAAATCTCTGGATCCAAATTACTCTTTGGTTCATTTAAGTTCAGAGCATTTAAAATGTCTCTCAGAATGTGCACTAGAGTCTTATGCTAACAGCAGTGGAGCTATAATAAAGTTGGTTTAGCTACTTAACTGTCTGCCCACACATAATTCTCACTGTAACTTCTTTAATCAGGTCTAGCAAAACTGGATAAGGGAAAGGAATTCTGATGAAATAAGTAGTCGTCTTAGCATCTGGTCACATTAGAGGAGTGTTGTATGCCTTTTATTCACCACAGGTCTCTCTGAGGATAATCTTCCTTTGCCTTCCACCTTGTACCATCACACTCACCAAGAAACATGCACTGATGCCAAGGGCACATGTGGCACTGCATTAGCAGTACAAAGATGAGCAAGACATGTTCCTTGCCTTCCTAAAGCTAGCCAGGGAGATATAGACAGTGAGAGAAGGAAGTGATTTCATTTGCCATGAATCTTATTACTCAAAGTCAAATTTTCATCAAGCTAGAAGCAGCAAGTTTGGGTTTGGCTTGGTTTGTGTTTATTTCTTTGCTCTGGCTTTAAAAAAAAAAAAAGCAAGGATGTTGAACATATATAAGGAAATGTCCTGATGTCCATAGTTCTGAATGCTCTGCTCATTTCTCAGTGATTAGACAGCACACATTATCTCCTCATTCAAGATTCACCATAATATGGAGCTACCATTCACTCATTCATTCATTTAATAAATATTTACTAATTGCCTATTACGTGCCAGGCACTATGCAAGGAGCTAGGAATAATCTGGTGAATGAGAAAGACGATGTTTGGTTTACGATGTTTAAAATCTGGCTGGAAGGTGGATGAAAGAGATTAATCAAATATGTACAGGAATAAAACAGTATATATTATATCTATGAATTTTATATACATACACACACTTATTTGGATAAAAGTCAGGAAGACTATACACTCAAATGTTAATTGCAGCAATTGCCATGGGTAAGATTATGTGCTTTTTTTTCTCTCCCTTGTAATGTCATATAGTTGTTGATTTTTTTTTGCAAGCATTACACTTTTATAATAAGGAAAAAGCCTTACCATTGTAAAAAATTTCATGTGCTTAAAGATTTATTGACATAGAAAAATGTCATATATTGCTAAAAATTAAAGTTGCAAAACAGCATGTGTAATAAGATTTCATTTTGATTATAGAATACAATAATAGCAAACTAGAAAAACATATACCAAAATACTAATAGCAATTATCTTTGGTGGTATAATAAATCATTTTGTCTTTAATGGTTTTTTAAAATTACCTAAGCTTTCTACAATAAACATGTAGTAAATTTTTATTTCCTTTATCTTTGGAATCTCATTGCCTCTGGGAAGTCTTCTCTGACCATCTCCACACTCGGGCCGCATGTTGTCACTCTGCTAAAGCACTATATATTTTGTTGAGTCTGTTGCCATTTTAACACCAAGCACGAGATACTGTTCATAATTTTTTCTTGTGAGGGAGGGACCAGGTATTTAAGCTTTTTCACCCATACTAGTATCTGATCACTGTCAGTGAACACCAGGAGCTTCAGTGATTATCTCAAATCCTGGCAGGACACATTGCCACCAGTGTTCAGGGTTGTGTTGTGAGTTAGTAATACAGGCAATAGCACTGTCCCCTCTCCAGTGGCCCACCACCTTGCTCCTAGCTCTCTCCAGAGTGACTGTCAGGTTCATCTCCTCACACAGAGGGGTAGGAGCTCATTTCTAAACTCAGTTCTTCTGCCTCAACCCATCAAGGTTCACTATGAAAAGAAGTAGCAGACAGAACAGAAGGGAGGGCTCACTGTATAGAACATGATACATTTTACCCACAGGGTTCCTGAGTCATTGTCGCTGGGCAGGAAAAGAAAGATTCAGAGAATCTTAAGTCTGGAGGCATGGTAAGCAAAAAGATCAAGCTATGGGCTTCCCTGGTGGCTCAGAGGTTAAAGCGTCTGCCTGGAATGCGGGAGACCCAGGTTCGATCCCTGGATTGGGAAGATCCCTGGAGAAGGAAACAGCAACCCACTCCAGTACACATGCCTGGAGAATCCCATGGAGGGAGGAGCCTGGAAGGCTACAGTCCATGGGGTCACAAAGAGCCGGACACGACTGAGCGACTTCACTTTCTATGGATGGAGAAATGGGGTACAGAGATTAAAAAAAAAAAAAGTGACATGCCTAGATTCCTGGGCAAGTTAGTGAGAGTTGCTCCCCCCACTGCAGCACAAAGAGAAAATACAAAATACTCTGCACAGAATGAAGGGACACTAATAGTAAAAGAAAAGTTCCACATTTGCTTCTGATTCTGTATTGTCTGAATCTCTGACAAGTAGACTGCACAAGATTTCTGAATTCATTATTAAAGCTCAAATCTGAATACTGGAGTGGGTTGCCAAGCCTTCCTCCAGGGGATCTTCCCAGCCCAGAGATTGAACCTAGGTCTTCTGCATTGCAGGCAGCTTCTTTACCATCTGAGCCACCAGGAAAGCCCACACTATATTGTCTGAATCTTTGACAGGTAGATTGCACAATATTTCTTAATTCATTATTCAAGCTGAAATCTAATAAATATATACCTTTTTAAAATAAATACCAACAGACAGAATGATTTTTACTCATGGAATCAGCCCTCTGTCAAATCTCTGGACAGATTTCCAGGACTACTTGTTTGACTTCTTATCAAATTCCTGCTACACCCTCTAGCAGCAAAGACTTGTTGTTAAGAGAATAGACATCAGGATCAAACAGGTTCAAGTCTTTGTACAAACTTTGCTTCTTACTAGCTATGTGATTCGGAGAAGGCAATGGCACCCGACTCCAGTACTCTTGCCTGGAAAATCCCATGGATAGAGGAGCCTGGTAGGCTGCAGTCCATGGGGTCACTAAGAGTCGGACACGACTGAGTGACTTCACTTTCACTTTTCACTTTCATGCATGGGAGAAGGACATGGCAACCACTCCAGTGTTCTTGCCTGGAGAATCCCAGGGATGGGGGAGCCTGGTAGGCTGCCATCTATGGGGTAGCACAGAGAACACAACTGAAGCGACTTAGCAGCAGAATTCAGGCGAGTTAATTACCTTCTTTGTCCCTCCATTTCCTCAGCAGGAAAATTGAGATAGCTCAGGGGGCTACCTTAAGCATTAAACAAGATAATGCATGAAAGTGCTCAGAAAAATGCCTAGAGCTGGGCAGCTGCTCACTTTGCCCACCAGTTTTTCATCATCACATTCCTGGAGGCTACTGTTCTTATTATCACTACTCCCAGGCTGTTTTTCTGACACATGACAGAAGGCACTTCTTTTTCAGCTGCTTTACTCAGGTGGCTATTGTTCCCTGGGATGGTCTCCCTTCCTGCCATGCTATCAAAACCCTGAATTATATTGCAGAGTCACCTCAAGATTCAGCACTCAAAAATTATCCCTAAATCACTGTCACAGATAATCTCCCTTTCCAAATTATGGTAATTCATTGGGAGGGTGACTAAATAGTTAAATAAAATGACCAAGCACTGTGAGAGAACTTGAGGAAGAGGAAAGATCCTAAGCTGTGGTGTCAGAAGGCTCTGAATAAAAACTGCTAATCTGCCAACTACCAGTTGTGTGACCTGGAACAAATAAATCACCTTAAATTTTCTGAGCCTTCATTTCTTCCATCTATTAGGCATACGTCATAATCCATTCAGCTATTCCTTCTGTCAGGAGCAGACTAATACAGAAGAGCATTAAAGGTAAAAGCAAGCAAAAAAGAACAGAGAGGGGAAGGAATAATCAAGAGTAGACCAAAAAAAAAAAGGATGGAGAGTGAGCAGTGGTGAGGGCTGATGAAGATGGACAAGAATTCAGTTGAGGGGGAATAGTGTGGGGGCCACATGTTCATAATTAGGAGAAAAGACAGTCATAATTCCTAGAGACAGAGGGCTCATGCCACAAGATTGACAAGAAAATAGTTTCTATCAGAAAGCAAAGCAGAGCCTGGCATCAGGAAAGACCTGGAAAGGGGACGAAAAGCAAGAACTTAGCCTTACAAGTATCAGCAGATGACCTAGATGGGGTACTTAGATATAAGCTGTCTAATTATGGGCTGTTTGATGTTGAATTCTGCTACTTAATATTTGAGTTATATTACAGTGACAAACAATAGCTTTGGGCTCCCTAGCCTATTTCTCCTATTGCTTATTTTTATAACAAATCATGCCACATGTACCACCACCTTCAACCTGGGCTCACAGAGATAGATGACCCAGCAGACAGAAGACCACGTTTCTAAGGATGCTACTCAAAATATTTCACAATCAGCATAGCAAGAGCACCACCAGTCAGCATAAACTCTTACCACAGTTAACCAGTACCATGGTTAACAAGTACCACTAGTGTCAGCATTGCCGACTCCCACATGATGAGTCCAACAGCGGTTGTTGTTGTTCAGGTCTGACTCTGTGTGACCCCATTGGCTGAGGCAGGCCAGATTTTCCTCTCCTTCACTATTTCCCAAAGTTTGCTCAAATTCCTGTCCCCTGAGTTGGTAATGCTATCTAACTATCTCATCCTCTGTCCTTTGTCAATCACAGCCTCATCATGGTGAAGATGCTTGCATAACTTAAAGAATCTATGAGCTATGCCATACCAGGCCATCAAAATGGTGAGTCATAGTGGAGAGTTCTGATAAAATGTGGTCCACCAGAGAAGGGAATGGCAAATTACTCCAGTATCCTTGCCTCGAGAACCCCATGAACATGAACAGTATGAGAAAGCTAGCAGTGGACCCATGATCAAATAGGGCCAACTGAATCCTTCTCTTGGAATGACAGATAAGAACCTTTAGGAAAAAGAAACAAAGTTTTTTTTTACATTAGGATAGCTAAGACATGAAGCCTGAGATATGAAAGCAGAATGAAAACAAAGACAGGCAGAAATGAGATGAACAAAGAGAAAATCTGAGTGAAGTTATGCCCTGATTCTCAAGTTCCTGGATCCTGCAGTTCTTTCTTTAATTCTGTGATCTGTACCTTCATCCTTCCGTTACCTGAGCCAATCAAACCTTTATTTCCCCTTAAGCTTGTTCAAATTGGCTTGTCACATACAATTGAAGGCTCTGAGGAAAATTCCTCTGCTCATTGTGGCAAACCTTAGAAGTGGCCATATACCAAATTAATTATGGTAGAAAGACAAGGAACCATTAGAAGGTAAAAGGAGGGAAAGACCTTGCATCTAGGGACTGGCTTTGATGTGAAGAAAGCCCAACTCACAGCACATTTAGTCACTGGTGACAGTTAACGTTAGACATGTATTTGCCAGAATCTAAGAGGCTCCGTTTTTAACTCTCTAGACCCAGTCAAGCTTGAAACTCCAGATCCATCCCTACGCTCCCTGGTTTAGAGACCAATGAACTCCTTTTTCAGCCTAATTTTTATTATTTTATCAGAAATAACCATTGAAACCTAAATTATATTTGAGATCAATGTCTTTGGGGTTCCCAGGTGGCTCAGTGATAAGAATCTGCCTGCCAATGCAGGAGACACAGGAGACATGGGTTTGGTCCCTGGATCGGGAAGATCCCCTGGAGAAGGAAATGTTAACTGATTCCAGTATTCTTGCCTGGGAATCCCATGGACAGAGAAGCCTGGTGGGCTACAGACCATGGAGTCATAAAAGAGTTGGACATGACTAAACACACATACACACACACACACTTCTTTGAACTGATGTTTGAGCTGAGCCCTAAAGAATGAAGAAGAGAAGTAGCCAAGGGAAGGGTTGGAGGTTAACGTTCAAAGCACAGAGAACAATATATGCAAAGAACCTGAGGTGGAAAATAGTTTTCTGAATAAACTAAAAGCAGGGTTTGTGTGGGATCAGCGTTGTGGGGGATGAGAATGGCGTCAGATTATGTAGGGTATGTGGTACACTTGGTAACTCATTTTTTGCATATTATACATCACCATAAATCTACATTTGATGGCATGACTTAAACTCAGGTTACTTTAGCCCATGTTAATTTTCCCTGGACTTTGCTGGTGTTTCATACAGTAAAGAATCTGCCTCCAATGCCTGATGTCAAGAAGAAACCCTGGAGAAGAGAATGGCTACCTACTCCACTTCCTTGCCTGGAGAATTCCAGAGGAGCCTGTCAGGCTATAGTCCATGATGTCACAAAGAGCTGGATATGGTTGAGTGTCTAACACTTTCACTACTTTGAATTTTCCTAAAAGTCTATTCTAACTTGAAATATAGCTACCCCATACCAAGCTACTCTATCTTGTCTTCTTGATTCTTTCAATATACACTTTCCAACTGCTTTTAGCTGATTCTGGGTCCAAATTTTTCTCATCTTCTGCTAGAATGAATTATACACCCTCTGGTGGCAGATGGCAGGGGACAGAATACTCATGGCTGTTTCAATACCATGTTTATGAAAAGTGGCCCCTAAGGGGCCAATTAGACCCAATATCCAACTCTAAGTACTAGTGATGGCCATATTCTCTAATCTGCCTTTATGCAGCTCTGCTTCATTGCTTCTCTAGATCAGATGTAAGGGAAATTTAAGAACGGCAGACAATGTGGTTACTATGTTCAAACACCTGCTCCCTCTAAGTAAAGGAAATTCAATATTCTTTCCTCCAGCTGTCCAAGGTCACAAATCCTAAGAAACACTATAAATTCTCAAACCCTGACATATCAATTGTTTTCAATGGACCACTTTAGTTAATTACAGAAGTATCAGAAGGGGCAGCCGTAGCATTAAATGCTTTTTATAGACATTAATACATGTCAGGTACCTGGAGGAGCCCCTATATCCTTTGTCTCATAAGCTTACAAAATAGATGCTACAACTTTCCCCAAATTATAAAGAGGAAAACTGAGGCTCCAAATGGTAAATTTTTATGACAAAGGATGCCCAGGTGGTAAAAGCAGGAAATAAGACTCAAACCCATATGCAAATAATATGCCCATACCCATTGTGTTGTGTGACATTCATCATCAAGAAACTGTGCTGGTTGGTGTACAAAGCAATTTAGATCAAGACAACAATTAGACTCTAGGAACACAAGCTACAAATGAAATAAAACAAGTAAAGGACATACAAACCAATAAGTAAAATGCTGAACAAATAAATATACTCTGTGTGGTCAATTTCTCCCTGGCTGTTCTAAACTTAGGAAGCCCTGTTCCTTCCTGAATTCTTCCCTAGTGGTCACACGGATATACTGCCCACCCCACCATCTTCCTCTCTAATAATCTAGCATCTGCCTGCTGCATACATTTTATTCCTCTAAAATCCTCTGGTGAGCTTTTGATAATCCACATCTTTTAAATGTCTATAGCCCCAAAAATAAAAATGAGAAAACACAACAGCTTCCTTTAAACATGCTATTTCTCCTTAAAAGTTTCAGCTCCACTCCTTTTTGACTGAGTAATTAATATGAGGCAAATTACTCACTTCTCTGAGCCTTATTTTTTCATCTGTAAAATTATTGATACCTTTCATATAGAGTTGCCATGAGAATTACATGAAAAAACTCATACAGAGTTTTTTTGGCAATGTGCCTGGCAGATAGCAAACACTTAATAAATTCCAGCTATTACTTGTCATATTATTACATATGATATTCTCCAAGAAAATGTAAGTATAAAAATCACAGTTTTCAAATAGATAAACTAAAGATTATTAACAAGATTAAAAGAATCTTTATTTTACATATATTTTCCTTAGATAGAAAATATCTATCAGTTCAGTTCAGTCGCTCAGTCGTGTCTGACTCTTTGCGACCCCATGAATCACAGCACACCAGGCCTCCCTGTCCATCACCAACTCCCGGACTTCACTCAGACTCACGTCCATCAAGTCAGTGATGCCATCCAGCCATCTTATCCTTTGTCATCCCCTTCTCCTCCTACCCCCAATCCCTCCCAGCATCAGAGTATTTTCCAGTGAGTCAACTCATCACATGAGGTGGCCAAAGTACTGGAGTTTCAGCTTCAGCATCATTCCTTCCAAAGAAATCCCAGGTCTGATCTCCTTCAGAATGGACTGGTTGGATCTCCTTGCAGTCCAAGGGACTCTCAATAATCTTCTCCAACACCACAGTTCAAAAGCATCAATTTTTCAGCACTCAGCTTTCTTCACAGTCCAACTCTCACATCCATACATGACCACTGGAAAAACCATAGAGTGTTACAAATGGGACCTGATGCTGTTTCTACTCACAACACTTCTGATACCAAATGCATGGGTTTTTTCCTTCACATTAACCAATTCTTTGACTCTCCATATATCATCTGGTGTCCTGCAATTCAATTCAATTCAATTCAATTCTGACATTAATACCTGGAATCGGCACAGACTCCACAGGTCTAAGGGTGCAGTCCCACAAGTCTACTCCCACTTCAGATGCAATTGCAACGACTAGGTGCTCTGGGTACCCACAATGCTCTTCCTTGGGCTGCAAAGTTGAGGGTTCCTACAAATCATCCTTTCAGTTTAGGTAATTTGCTAGAGGAGCTCATAGAACTCAGAAAAACACCCCACTGAGATTTGTTGTTGTTATGTCACTAAGTCATGTCTGAGTCTGTGCAACCCCATGGACTACAGAATGCCAGGCTTCCCTGTCTTTCACTATCTCCCGGAGTTTACTCAAACTCATGTACATTGAGTCGATGATGCCATCCAACCATCTCATCCTCTGTCATCCCCTTCTCCTTCTGACCTCAGTCTTTCCCAGCTTCAGGGTCTTTTCAAATGAGTCAGCTCTTCATATCAGGTGGCCAAACTATTGGAGCTTCACCATCAGTCCTTCCAATGAATATTCAGGGCTGATTTCCTTTAAAATTGACTGGTTTGATCTCCTGCTGTCCAAGGGACTCTCAAGAGTCTTCTCCAGCACCATTATTTGAAAGCATCAATTCTTCAGCACTCAGCCTTGTTTATGGTCCAGTATTCACATCCATACATGACTATAGGAAAACCCAGAACTTTGCCCAGACAGACCTTTGTCAGCAAAGTGATTTCTCTGCTTTTTAATATGCTGTCTAGGCTTGTCATAGCTTTTCTTCCAAGGAACAAGTGTCTTTTAATTTTATGGCTGCAGTCACCATCTGCAGTGATTTTGGAGCCCAAGAAAATAAAATCTGCCACTGTTTCCATTGTTTCCTTATGTATTTGACATGAAGTAACAGGACCAGATGCCATGATCTTAGTTTTCTGAACGTTGAGATTTAAGTCAGCTTTTTCATTCTCCTCTTTCACCTTCATCAAGAGGCTCTTTAGTTCCTCTTCACTTTCTGCCATTAGGGTGGTATCATCTGCATATCTGAGGTTGTTGGTATTTTTCCCAGCAACTTACATTTACTAGTTTACAATAAAGGATACAGTGCTGACAGTCAGATGGAAGAGATGCATAGGGGCAGGTACATGCAGAGCTCCCAGGCACCACCCTCCCAGTACCTCAATGTATTCACCACCCCAGAAGCTCTCAAACCCTGTTGTTTAGGGGCTTCTATAAGTTTCATTTCATAAGCATGGTTGATTAAATCACTGGCCATTGGTAACCATTAGTGACTGACTCAGTCTCCAGCCCCTCTTCCTTCAATGAAGGTCAGGGTTTGGAATGAAAGTGTCAATGTTCTAATTATACCTTGGTCTTTCTGGTAACCAATCCCCATTCTGAAGCTGCTGGGAGTCCCCAGCCATCAGTTATTTTGTAAGGATACAAAAGACATTCTGATCACTCCTCAGATAACAAGGGTTTTAGGAGCTATGTGCCAGGAACCTGGAACAAAGACCAAATATCTATTCCTTACTGTATCACACTTGGGTATCCAAAAGCTAACTTACCAAAACTTCAGAAAGAGTCCGTGGGGTAAGAGGAAGCACATTTGATTTACAGTGTTTAATAGACCTATGTCCACAAATAATTTCTAGAAGGGAAAGAATATGATCAAAAAAAGACCCACTCATTTCAATATCTAGGTCTCAAGCCAGCTAATAGATATTCTTAACCAATTCAGCATTCAAGAGGATGACAGAACACAAAATCTACCCTGGAAGCAACTAGAGAGCTGGCCTGTTAAAAGCCGGGCACCATCCAGTTTTGAGAAGTGAGAATGAGTTAATTACAAGACACTGAGAAGCAGGAGGGTGATGTAACCAACTCTACAGTATGAGCGAGATCATATAACCTTTATAGACTTCACTTTTATAGCTGATGAAATGAGATAGTTGTATGTGGATGGTTTTTTAGGCCCACTTTCGTTTTCAAATACAATAACCCTAGAAAGGCTACCATCGCTCATGGAAAATAATACAGAGAACTTGTCTCAAATAACACTTCTCTTCAAATGGAAAGCCTGCTATTTTATGTCAACCTCTTATCAGGTCACTAACTTTTATCCAAAGCAGTTAACAACTTAGTCTGCAAGAAATGAAACCTGAACTGATGATTTTGAGGAGCATGTCACAGAGGTATTTGCCATCGTGATAGCTCCACTGATATGCCCTTTACTCTACATGCAAAGAAGAATGCATCTCCTTTTTTTTTTCTCTCTCTCTCTCCAGTTTAAGGGATTAATAAGTTCTGGGAAAGAGATAACCTTTTGAGCAAGCAAGGGGAGATGTAAAAGCCTTTCCTTAAGAAAATACTGTATCTTTTTTTGTTTATCTGTTTTTTATTTATTTCTAACTGAAGGGTAATTGCTTTACAGTATTATGTCAGTTTCTACCAAACATCAACATGAATCAGCCATAGGTTTTTATATCTTGATAACATATGCTTCTTAGACATAGGAAATCACCACATTTATTGGAGGAGAAGGTCAACAATGCATTCCTCTCTGGGCAAAGGAGAATCCTAGCAGTAGGAGGTAAATATATGTGTGCTCACAGGGATCTAGGATATAAAACCCTACCTTTCTTTATGCCACAGGATTAAGATATTATTGACATTCAGAGTGATCTCATCGTAGAGGACTTCATTCCATGTTGTATTAAGCTTAGGGAAGAAAGGAATTTCTTACTCTGTTGAGTGCCAAAGAGTATAGGTGCTGTTGGAGAAAATTAATTTATTGAGAATGATTAGGACAGTAACTAAAATTAGCAAGTGTCCAGTGTAAATTCCTCCTAGTACTTTGTCGATAAATGGAAGTGGAGTTCATGTTACACCACCAGACTCAGACACATGCATCAGTGTTCTGAACGATAAACAACATAATGGACATTGACCAACTTAATCAAAAGCCAGCATACTGTGGGCGGACAGTGTCACAGAACCAAGGGGAGTCTGGAGGAGCAGGTTTAGCTCTGTGCAGTAAGCAAGGGAATCCCGGGAGCCAAGAAGCAAGAAACACAAGCTCATTGTTGCAGCCAGAGCAGGATGCCACTGCAGCTGCTTCCCATGATGAATGATGTCCAACTGTACTTTGTGTCCTTAAACCACTCACTCAAGAGAGAAAGAATCTGACTGCCAGGGCCAGGTTGTTTGTCAGCCCCCAGGAGGAGGAGAGGGCAGAAGGCTCTCTTTTTCAGATTCCATGGAGGCAGATAGGCACCTGAAAATTTACCATCCCAACAACACCACATGAAATGATAAAGGACAGTTCTCTCAACGGAAATCAGCCCCAGTACTCTTGCCTGGAAAATCCCATGGACGGAGTAGCCTGGTGGGCTGCAGTCCATGGGGTCGCTAACAGTCGGACAGATTGAGTGACTTCACTTTCACTTTTCTCTTTCATGCACTGGAGAAGGAAATGGCAACCCACTCCAGTATTCTTGCCTGGAGAATCCCAGGGATGGGGGAGCCTGGTGGGCTGCCGTCTATGGGGTCACACAGAGTCGGACACGACTGAAGTGACTTAGCAGCAGCAGCAGCATTCTGAAGGAAAGATTTATGCTCGCTTGTGGTCAAAAGAAAAAAGGAGAAAGAAAGCTATCAACAACAACATGTATGTGTGCTTGTCTACTATTTAAGAAAGACTTCAGGGTCATATGATATTATAAAGAAGACAATCTTAGGTCATAAAAGATCTCATCAGCCAGAAAGTACAATCTCGGGTCCACTCTCACTACCTCAGATACCCAAGCTGTTGTGCAGTAAGAAAGTGATTCCGACGTGGTTATTATACCTGAACTCAAAACAAGAATGTCCAAGCACCTGGTTGCTGGACCAAACCCCACAGGTTCAGTGGGTTATTGCCCTTACTTCCCTCCTCATCTAAAGGAGGATAAAAAATGCAGGTCTCACCAGGAGTCCCTAACATTAAAATTTAGGTACTTTGTATGTGTGGCTGCAGTTAACAAAAGCCTATGGATTAAAGTAAGGCCAATATCTGTATGCTGAGCCAAGTTTTCAACTGTGAATTTAAAACAAATGACCTGGATTTAGGAAATACACATCCTTAGATCCAGGCACAAATGGCTATTTGGCAGCAGCCTGCCCTTTGTAGATCACTGAGCAAACACTACACCTTCTGTGGGAACTCAGCCAGCGTTTACTCTGAGATCCTCAGATGGCACCATGAGGGATGTCATTATGACCTATCACAGCAGTGTGAGTTGGTGCGCTTCAAAAACCCTCTGCTTCAAATCCTCCCACTTCACAGAACAATGAGGTGTAAGTTATAATAATAAAACTTGTAAGGAGTTATTCCCTACAATGAGCAATTTTCTGTTTTTCATAACCAATTTTCACTTTTTAATATAAAATGATTACAAGCTGTTCTTCCTGATCCCTGAGGAAGTAGTCAGCCTATGTGTTTTCAGTCAGCAATTACTAAACTATAAAAAAGTACCAATTTAATTTGGTGTGTTTTTGAATATCCAAAGAGGCTACCCTGTTCTAACAGAACATACCACAATTTGAATTGTTTAATATAAAGTATGCAATTCAGTAAGGCCTTAAAATATCACACTGTACTTTCAAAAAGTTTGAGTCAGGAGAAACTACTAGGGCACAGATGAGCAGACATGAAATGCTATTACAGAAGTTTCTAGAGGGAGTCCCTGAACCTGTAGGAGTTAGGTGAGGACATGAGCTATAAAACTGAAGTTAGTATTAAATGAGCCTCAGAAAGAAGGATATAGAAGGAAATCTGGGTACTGCTCTTTCCTTCCCCCAAACAAAAGCAACTGTGCTTCCAATGATGTACTAATAAATATTTCATTATATGCAGAAGTGTTGCAACATTCACCAGATTCTCCCAGGAACTAACTATGTCATGCCTGCCTAACTAGGCATTAACATTTTGCTGTTCATCAGTATGTTATAGGCACTAAAGTCGTCCCCTCCTAGCCTGAAAAACATATGCCCATTTTCCTATAGTGCCTAAACTGGAAACTTGAACAATTCTTTACAGGAAGCACAATACTAACCATTTTGTGGATGTTTAAAATCATACATAGCACCTGAGAGCCAAGAGAGTTGGAATCTTGTTCTGATTCTGTTTCTTAAAAAAAAATCACTTAACCTCTCTGACCTTGTTTTCTTACTTTCAAAATTAGGGGTTAGACTATTTGAACTATTTTCATAATTAAATATTTATATTATATGAATTAAGATTCACAGAAATTAATCAGTTTATCAATGTTCAGTTCAGTTCAGTCGCTCAGTCGTGTCCAACTCTTTGCGACCCCATGAATCGCACTATGCCAGGCCTCCCTGTCTATCACCAACTCCCGGGATCTACCCAAACCCATGTCCATCGAGTCAGTGATACCATCCAACCATCTCATCCTCTGTCGTCCCCTTCTCCTCCTGCCCCCAACCCCTCACAGCATCAGGGTCTTTTCCAATGAGTCAACTCTTTGCATGAGGTGGCCAAAGTATTGGAGTTTCAGCTTCAACATCAGTCCTTCCAATGAATACCCGGGACTGATCTCCTTTAGGATGGACTGGTTAAATCTCCTTGCAGTCCAAGGGACTCTCAAGAGTATTCTCCAACACCACAGTTCAAAAGCATCAATTCTTCAGCACTCAGCTTTCCTCACCGTCCAACTCTCACATCCATACATGACCACTGGATAAACCATAGCCTTGACTAGACGGACCTTTGTTGGCAAAGTAATGTCTCTGCTTTTCAATATGCTATCTAGGTTGGTCATAACTTTCCTTCCAAGGAACAAGTGTCTTTTAATTTCATGGCTGCAATCACCATCTGCAGTGATTTTGGAGCCCCAAAAAGTAAAGTCTGACACTGTTTCCCCATCTATTTGCCATGAAGTGATGGGACCAGATGCCATGATCTTAGTTTTCTGAATGTTGAGCTTTAAGCCAACTTTTTACTCTCCTCCTTCACTTTCATCAAGAGGCTTTTTAGTTCCTCNGTTTCAGCTTCAACATCAGTCCTTCCAATGAATACCCGGGACTGATCTCCTTTAGGATGGACTGGTTAAATCTCCTTGCAGTCCAAGGGACTCTCAAGAGTATTCTCCAACACCACAGTTCAAAAGCATCAATTCTTCAGCACTCAGCTTTCCTCACCGTCCAACTCTCACATCCATACATGACCACTGGATAAACCATAGCCTTGACTAGACGGACCTTTGTTGGCAAAGTAATGTCTCTGCTTTTCAATATGCTATCTAGGTTGGTCATAACTTTCCTTCCAAGGAACAAGTGTCTTTTAATTTCATGGCTGCAATCACCATCTGCAGTGATTTTGGAGCCCCAAAAAGTAAAGTCTGACACTGTTTCCCCATCTATTTGCCATGAAGTGATGGGACCAGATGCCATGATCTTAGTTTTCTGAATGTTGAGCTTTAAGCCAACTTTTTACTCTCCTCCTTCACTTTCATCAAGAGGCTTTTTAGTTCCTCTTCACTTTCTGCCATAAGGGTGGTGTCATCTGCATTTCTGAGGTTATTGATATTTCTCCTGGCAATCTTGATTCCAGCCTGTGCTTCTTCCAGCCCAGCATTTCAAGATGAATATTATTATTGCATATCATTTCACTTCAAATAGAAGCAGCAATTGATAAGTTTACTTTCAGTTATAAAATGTTTTCTTCTATGATCCTGTTTGAATTTCTTTTCCTCCTACAGACTTCTTTGTAACATCAAAGCCCTACATAGATGCTGAGTGGAATCTTCCCATTTCTTATGCTCATTCAAGTATTCACTCAACAACATGGACATGAATGTTGGTATATATTCATATGAGGCTTCCCTGGTGGCTCAGTGATAAAGAATCCACTTGCAGTGGAGAGGCAGGTTCAATTCCTGGGTCGGGAAGATCCCCTGGAGAAGGAAATGACAACCCATTCCAGTATTCTTGCCTGGAAAATCCTGTGGACAGAGGAGCCTGATGGGCTACAGTTCATGGGGTTGCAAAGAGTCAGACATGACTAAGCAACTGAGTACACACATATATGATAGACAGATATATACATACACAGATACACATGTATGGTTTAAGGAGAGTAACATTGATTGGACTGATATTTTTAAAAGGTCACTCTGGCTACAGCACAGTGACGGCAGAGAAAACAAACATAAAGCAGCTACAACAATCCAGTTGAGAAACAATGGTGACCTTGACAAGGAAGGATAACAATGATAGAGCTAGAAAAAAGTGAATGAAACAATTTTTAAAAAATGTACCAAGGACCAGATATAGGATTTGATGACCAACTAGATGTGGGGGGGTTCAGGGAGATGAAAGAGTCAAGGTTGGCACTTTTCTTGTCTAAGCAATTAGTTGATGGTGGTGTCATTCACTATATTATGGAAGATTTAAAAGTTCTAGAAAGAAAGGATAAGTACAGTTTTGAATTTCATAAATTTGAGGCACCTGTGTGATAATAAACTAGACTAGAGATGAGATTTGGGAGTCAACAGCATACCAAAGGTAAGATCAACTAGGGAGAAAACACTAAGAAAGAAGAAAATAGGACCCAGAAGAAAGATCTTAGAGATAATCAGTCAGCAAATGACTAAATAAACTATTATATAAACCTATAGAAACTAAGCAGTAATAAAAATTATACTTAGGAAAAATGTTTTATGATATTCTATATCTAAAAGGTACACCACAAAATTTAAAGTACTAATATTACCAGTACATATCAATACTTACATGGAGGCATCCCAGGCTCTTCTTTGGGAAATTCTTACAGAGCCTCATGCTTCTCATGGCAGTGGAAGGCTGGGACAAGAGGCAAGGCAGGTACTGCTTATACCTCCTAATTTTTGAACAGACATTACCAGAGGATAAGAGTGCCATCACCCTTCCTTCTTTCCATGCAGCACTGCCTTGAATCATTGCATCCCTCCCTCACCACCATGCCAAGCCATCTCTGGGGAGGTTTTCACGACAATGGGGAGGTTTTCAAGATAATGGGGAAGTACTAAGGAGGAAGGACAAATACACCACTATCCCAAGAGGTACAATATATTAAAATTAAGGTACCACAATTTAGTTTAAAAGTAACAAAGGAAACTAATAGGAAAACCATAAACCCACAAAAATTGGCAGTGGACAATATACTGAATTCCTCATCTTTGTTACTACAACATCAGTACGTATCAACAGAAATTTCCCACCCTGAGAAACTGAAGACTAAAAATATAAGCTAACAGATGAGGAATGGCCAAAGGTGGATTTTTTTTTCCCTGAAGTGAGCCTGTGAGAAGGGGGAAAGAGGAAGGAGCTTTTTCTCAGATAGAATCTATGTTTAGAGCAGTTTTAGGTACACAGCAAAACTGAGTGGAAATTTCAGAGTTCCCATAACCCCTTGCCTCCACCCTGCACACATACAGCATTCCTGCATCAGAGTGGTACATTTGTAACAATGGATGAACCAACATTCACACATCCTTACCATCCAAAGTACATGGGTTACATTAAGGTTCACTCTTGGCATTCTACATCCTATGAGTTTGGACAAATGGATAATGACATGTATCTATTACTACAATTTCACACAGAATAGTTTCACTGCCCTAAAAAATCCTCTGTGCTCCACCTATTAATCCCTCCTACTTCCAGGCCCTGGCAAACACTGATCTTTTCACTCTGTCCATAGTATTACCCTTTCCAAGATATCATATATTTGGAACTTTATAGTATGTAGCCTTTTCAGATTGGTTTCTTTCACTCAATAAAAAGCATTTAAGACTTCTCCATGTTTTTTCATAGCTTAATAGTCAATTTATTTTTAGTGCTGAATAATATTCCATTGCAGGCTTCCCAGATGGTTCAGTGTTAAAGAGTCTGCCTTCCAATACAGGAGACACAGGTTTGATGCCTGGGTCAGGAAAATTCCCTGGAGAAGGAAATGACAACCCACTCCAATATTCTTGCCTGGGGATTTTCAAGTTTTTGAAGTTATTAATAAAACTACTATAAATAGCAATATGGAGATTTTTGTGTGGATATATATTTTCAACTCCTTTGTGTAAATACCAAGAAATATAATTTTAGGGTCTTGTAAGAGTATGTTAGTTTTGTAAGAAAACGTCAAAGTGTCTTCAAAAGTGGCTGTTGCCTCAAATCCTCAGCAGCATTCAGTATTGTCAATATTTTAGATTTTGCCATCCTAATAGGCATGTAGTGGTAGTTCACTTTTAATTTATAATTCCCTAATGACTTATGATGTCGAGCATCTTTTCACATGTTTACTTGTCAACTATGCACTTTGGTGAGGTGTCTGTACAAATCTTTTGTTCATTTTTCAGACTGTTCACTTTCTTACTATTGAGTTTCAAGAGTTCTTTGTATATTTTGTATAACAGGCCTTTGTCAGAGATCCTCTTTGCAAATATTTTTTTCCCAGTCTGTGGCTTAGTTCATTCTTCTGACAATGTCTTTTACAGAGCAAAAGTTTATAAGTTTAAAGTATTCAGATTATTATTTCTCTAATGAATTGTGCTTCTGGTGTTGTATTTTAAGAGTCACTGCCAAACCTATGGTAATCTAGATTTTCTCTTATGTTATCGTCCAGAAGTTTTATAATTTTACGTTTTACATGTAGGTCCACAACTAATTTTGAGTTAATTTTTATCAAGTTTAAAAAGAAAGCTTTTAATTTTTATTTTGAAACCATTGTTACTATTTTATTTTTGTTTCCAACTGTATGTTTTAGAAGGATGGTGAACCTGATGATTCAACTTCTAAGCAATTATCCTAAGAAAATAACCATAGGTTTGGACACAGATATTTATTCAACACTCTGAATGTTTACTTATGATTATGAGAAATTGGAAACAACCTAAGTATCAAAAAATCACAAAGATGGTTAGCTATAGTATATTATACTCAGGTGATGAAATTCTATAAAGCTCTTAAAAATAACATTTTAAAACAATTTTTTAAATTTCCTGGTAGGATATACAAATATGTTATCAATTCGAAAACAGAATGTAGGTTATTTGTGTTTATTTTTATTCTTATATGATGTATACTAGTTTTACAATCAGAAAGGATTTAAAATTTCATAAAAGCCCTCAAAATAAGATTTACAGTGACAAGTGACACTGGGACTAAAATAAAGATAAGATGCCTTTTCCCACTGTTATCACAAAATAGATTTAAGCACCCAAAACACACATAAAACTCCAGAGCAGAAATCAGTGGAAAGTAATTAGGAGAGTTTGGTTTATTAGGAAGAGAGCTGAGATAATTAGAAGAGAGATTTGGGGGTTAGGAAGGATAAATGACAAGATTATTGTCAGCAACCAGAGAAGTCTCTTCAAATATCTTTGGGTAATATGGTATCTCAAAAGAGAGCAAAGGGTCTTCAACTTCTGAAACCCTGTGATATTAGCTACACCCAGCCTATCCTGATATCTGTCATTTACCTTCACTGTGGGGCAAAAGGCTCTCAAATGAAATTTCACTGACCTCTTGTTCCAAAATAATATGCCCAAATAAAGAGGGAGCAGCTTGGTAGGACAGGTTCTAGATTGAAGTCTGAAGGTCCAGATTTAAGGTCCAGCTCAACTACTTATCTAGGGCATGATTTGGGTAAAGTAACACAACCAATATGGAAAAGTCATTTCATATGTTAATGATACCAACTGTTTCTCTATCACAGCATGGTCGTGAGGACTGAATGAGTTCATATAAATGAGAGCTAAAACATATTAACCAAATGGATGTATTTTATAATAAAATAATTCTCAACATATCAACAACAGATTGTTTGGCCTTCAGTAACAATTCAGAAGATCAAAAATTGCATTCTTGGCTGAAAGGGCAAGTGACAGATATCTGGATGCCAAGGCAAGCAACCTCTTCCTCCCTGACAGCTCCACATGCAGCACTCCTGAGGCTCAATCCAAATGGCAGATGACCTTCTCAGGAAGACAAGGGCCACTCTTTGGCTGAAGTTCACCTACAGCTGTGCTTCCCAGCTGGAACCAAACAAGCTCTCAAATGCATTACCAGCCATTTTTGTGTTGTGTTGTTTTATCTACTCACTCATTTATTCATTCAGAGCAGATTATGTGCCAGGCACTGGAAACAACAGCAATAAAAAAAAAAGCAGACAAAGCCATTGGAGTTCCCACCAAGAGGGGGAAAGCAAGTATCAATCACAGAATCATATAAATATAAAAGGAAATTTGGGATGATAATAAAACTAAGAATATTTAGTTGAAGGGGATGATCTGGACCTATTAGCTTGGTGAAGTCTTTCCTGAGCTGATAACTGAGAGATGAGTAGCAAGGGAGAGGAAAGTAAAAGGATCAAGTAGAGGGATCAGCATTAGGAAAGGTCCTGTGGTACAGGACACTGACATTCAAGACCTGAAAAAAGGACAGCGTGTCCAGAGCACAGACATAAAGAAATGAAGGAAGGGTAAGATAAGAGTAAAAAAACAGACTATGTTAAGTAGTTCTGTCTTTGTTCTGTGAGCAATGAGCAGAGAAGTGACAAGATCCCTTTTGTATTTAGAAAGATTATTCTGCCCATAATGTATCAAGATGCCAGGCCACTGTATCTTTTACATATAGGCTTTTTTATACACACAGAGGTACTCCCACACCTGAAAACTTTCTGTTAACATTCTAACTTCAAAAGACCATTGTATTTCCTTGACCCTATTACTACAAGGCAATATTGATGACCAAAAATAAGAGATTTCTGATAAAACTTAACCTAAACCTTAACCTAATAATGTGTGGGAGAAATCAATAAAATGTAATGAATTTTGGGTCTCATTCTTCTTATGCTTTTCCAATACAATATACCAACATATTTTGATTAATGAAAATAAGAAGATTAAAAGAGGCAAGGGCTAAAGTCTGGAAAAACTGAAAAATTCTAGCAAACACTGTAAGTTTAGACATCAACAGCTAGAATGGAGGTCTTATCCTCAGTATTAAGATACACTAGTGTGTTGATCAACGGTGAGATGTCAAAAGCAACTAGATTCTAATAAAAGTTAAAGTACCAATATAAAGTTAGTACATGATCAACTACTTTGTGGATTTCCCTATAACAACTCCACTCTCACTCATATCCATCCTGAAATGCTCTCTTGGATGAAAGAGAAAGGAGCTGCTATAGCACTGGGACATTAAGCTCATACAACCTACACACTTTCATTTGTGCTAAAACCTTCCTTGTCCTCCCATCACTAATAGTCACACCTCCATATCCATAGGTTCCACATCCAAAGATTCAACCAACCACAGATCAAAGATACTTGAAAAAAAATTCCAGCAATTTCCAAAAAGCTAAACTTAAATTTGCCAGACAATGACAAGTACTGACATAGCATTTACATGGCATCAGGTATTATAAATAATCTACAGATAATTTAGGACTTTTAAATTATTATTATTAGCATTAAAATGACACGATCTAGGTCAAAACTAGGGCTTCCCTTGTAGCTCAGTTGGTAAAGAATCTGCCTCCAGTGCAGGAGACCCAGGTTTGATCCCTGGGTTGGGAACACCCCCCGGAGAAGGAAACGGTGAGTCTGAATATTTTCCAATATCCTTTCCTGGAAAATCTCATGGACAGAGGAGCCTGGTGGGCTGTAATTCCAAAGAGTTGGGCATAACTGAGCAGCTAACACTTACTTACTTAGGTCAAAACTATGTGACAGTAGAAGTGAACTTTATTGTAATGCTGTTCATACAGATAATTTATTTAAAACCTTATCTAGGTTCGATACAGGATACAGGATGCTTGGGGCTGGTGCACTGGGATGACCCAGAGAGATGATATGGGAAGGGTGGTGGGAGAGGGGTTCAGGATTGGGAACTCATGTACACCCGTGGCGGAGTCATGTCAATGTATGGCAAAACCAATACAGTATTGTAAAGTAAAAAAAATTAAAATAAAAAATAAAGAGCAATTATTTTCTCCCATTCAGAGGGTTGTCTTTTCACCTTGCTTATAGTTTCCTTTGTTGTGCAGAAGCTTTTAATTTTAATTAGATCCCATTTGTTTATATTTGCTTTTATTTCCAGTATTCTGGGAGGCAGATCATTGAGGATCCTGCTGTGATTTATGTCGGAGAGTGTTTTACCTATGTTCTCCTCTAGGAGTTTTATAGTTTCTGGTCTTACATTTAGATCTTTAATCCATTTTGAGTTTATTTTTGTGTGTGGAGTTAGAAAGTGATCTAGTTTCATTCTTTTACAAGTGGTTGACCAGTTTTCCCAGCACCACTTGTTAAAGAGATTGTCTTTACTCCATTGTATATTCTTGCCTCCTTTGTCAAAGATAAGGTGTCCATATGTGTGTGGATTTATCTCTGGGCTTTCTATTTTGTTCCATTGATCTATATTTCTG
>SJYX01005871.1:31740-52392 GCA_006410675.1 Oreotragus oreotragus | reverse complement strand
AGACAGATCTCATCCTCTGTCGTCCCCTTCTCCTCCTGCCCCCAATCCCTCCCAGCATCAGAGTCTTTTCCAATGAGTCAACTCTTCACATGAGGTGGCCAAAGTACTGGAGTTTCAGCTTTAGCATCATTCCTTCCAAAGAACACCCAGGACTGATCTCCTTTAGAATGGACTGGTTGGATCTCCTTGCAGTCCAAGGGACTCTCATGAGTCTTCTCCAACACCACAGTTCAAAAGCATCAATTCTTCAGTGCTCAGCTTTCTTTACAATCCAACTTTCACATCCATACATGACTACCGGAAAAACCATAGCCTTGACTAGATGGACCTTTGTTGGCAAAGTAATAATGTCTCTGCTTTTGAATATGCTATCTAGGTTGGTCGTAACTTTCCTTCCAAGGAGTGTCTTTTAATTTCATGGCTGCAATCATCATCTGCAGTGATTTTGGAGCCCAAAAATATAAAGTCTGAGGAAGATAAATAAGCTCTATGTTCTCTCACAGAGTTGGATGCCATTTGTCTTTGACAAGTAGCAAAGCAAATATCAAGGTAATTTTAGTTAACTATAAACTATGCAATCTACTGAGCCTCCAAATATAAAGAGTGGTAGTTTTCATCCTAATTTCCTCATTGTCCTTATACCACTGACATAATTAAATGGATAAATGTGTAATTGGGATGTTTTATGTGAAAAAAAATTTATATTTCTGAAAAAGATACTAATCTCCTACAAAATATACAATATCTGCAAAACAAAAATATAATTAAATGTTTCAAATATTTCCTTTTATTTTCTTTGGTCTACATAAGTGTCATTTCTGGGACAACCAAATCCCTTGAAAAGTAACAGCAAAGTAGCAAATAATAGTTCTGCAGGAGGTTTTGGATTCCCTTTCAAACATGCACACACACATACACACACTGAGCTGTTTAAAAAAACATTTGTACATCCTCCCACATTATTCTTCCCAAATACAAAAATAAAGTAATCCCTAAATAGATTTACCCTTCTGAAACTGCTGAACTTTCAAATATTGAAAAATAAAACCCTGAGTGGCAGGAATGGAGAATGAAGGCAGCCAAGCTCATTATCAGCCTGCCTTTTCTCCTTTTTCACGGGTACAATCAACCCAAAGGTCTAAGGGAGAGAACGAAAACTAGGAAAATTGAAAGTTACAACCTCAAGCAGTTTCTATCAAACCACTTTCTTCCCAATTTACTATATGTACATGGCCAACCTCTTCAATAAAAGGGAAAATCTGTTCTTTCACCAGGTACAGTGTAAAATCATGGCACAGGAAGGAACTCTACCTGTAAGATGAAAAAAAACTGCAAATTGTCTGACTTGGTGAATATTCACGTGGTGAACAAATAATTTGAAATTGCACCTCTGTTTCTTGATATTTAAACACAAAAAGATACCCTCTACAAAAGTGTTCATGGTATATTCTTTTGTAAAATGCCAACCTCTCCACTGGCTGCTTGCTCTTCTGAAACCAGAATTAGGGAACATTTGATTTATATCACCTAACTTTCAACCTAATTCATCACCAATTTGATTTAATTATGTGCTTTTCCATAAAAGTTCAAATTTTTTAAGATCCAGCTAAATTTTACATGTTCAGTAAGTTGTAGTGTAAGAAAAAAAGGCACTGTTAGAAAGCTTTTTAAGACATAAGCTCAATTTATGTAATTAATTCTTGGTTTACTTTCCAACTCTTATGTTTCCTTCAAAAAACTGAGAATGAACACTGCTTATCTCTAGCAAAGTTTCTTTCCATTGCTCCTGAACTTTCACAACTATCACAATTTGAATTTAAATGAAGAGCATCCCATTTGATCTACATATTTCAGAAGGCAAAAAGATAGCTTTTGTTGAGTATATAATTGTTAAAGATGATATGATCGTTCAATACAGAATTAAAATCTCAGATGAGAATTATTTACATGTTTCTGCTTTTTCATCAAAGTAATATTTGGATTAGATGTGGGATATGCATATAAGAAACAAATCGCCAGTCTAGGTTCAATGCAGGGTGCAGGATGCTTGGGGCTGGTGTACTGGGATGACCCAGAGGGATGGTGTTGGTTGGGGGGAGGTAGCAGGGGTGTTTGGGATTGGGAACACGTGTACACCCATGATGGATTCATGTTGATGTGTGGCACAACCAGTACAATATTGTAAAGTAAAAAAAATAATAATAACAAATAAATAATAAAAACAAACAAAAAAAAGATGTGGGATATGTGACTTTTGGGGACTGTGGTTTGTTTGTTTTTTTTTTCTATCAATAAACCTCAGCACCTTGCCTTTTGGGTTATAACTGGCCTTGAATAATCTAGGAAGGGAATTGCAAGTCTCAAAATACCAAGCAATGAATAATTTTCCATTCAATTCTCTTCGCCTAGAGTTCAGTAGTAGCAGCACAAAACATAGTGGCAAAAGGATGTTTATGAAATGAATAACTTTCACTAAATATTTTTATATTATAAATGTATCACCTGCACTTTGGAAAGCTGGAAAATACATTTTCAAAATGGAGGCTATTAAAACAACCCATAAATTACTACCTACAAAAGACAGTTACCATTTTTCATTTTTCTTTTATAAACAGAGGGAAGCCAATAATATTGAAAACCTCAATTAACTGAAACCTTCAACGGAGGAGGTATAGTTGTGGTGATTTAGAAAGTTTTCTCAAATGCCATAATAGATGTATTGTTTTTGAACCAGAAAAAAAAAATGAAAGAGATAAAATACAGTAATCTGTTTGCTTAGTTCAATAATTAGTGGATAAAGTATAATTTACAACTCCAGGCATGTGCAGTACTTTTCAATCATCAGGGTGAAAAGCAGTTGTATAGTAGCACTAAAGAAATAGAAGGGCTAGAACAGAGCTAGAAAATTCAAATGCTCACACAGAGACCAAACAAGTACAAAATGCCTGTCTGAAGAAGATAACCAATAGGCATTACTTAATTCTGGTTAAGGGTTGTCATGCAAAGGGTAAAAAAAAAAAAAAAAAAAACAAACCTAGTGTTATCTAATTCTCCTGTTTTGTTGCTGGTGGTGGTGGTGTTGCTCCTTTGAGAGAAGCTGGAAATTTGTGTTTTTATGTGAAATTTCTAATTTAATTGTCTGTTAACCTAAATTGCCCTATCAATTACCAGTTTGGTTATCAGAGATTGAGTTGAACTTGAGTTAGATTTAGATCATAGTCTTGATCTATAGGACAAGATAGGAAGACAGGAAGCTTCCACAAAGAGAATTCAATATGTACAGAGACTTAGGGATTCACTAACACATAAGCAGAATAATATTGAACCCTCTGCAAAGACATGAAAGTGAAAGTCACTCAGTCATGTCCAGCTCTTTGTCTCCCCAGGGACTGTAGCCTGCCAGGCTGCTCTGTCCATGGAATTCTTCAGGCAAGAATATTGGAGTAGGTAGCCGTTCCTTTCTTCAGGGGATCTTCCCAACCGAGAATTCTAACCCAGGTCTCCTGCCTTGCAGATAGATTCTTTAAAATCTGTGACTATGTTACCTTACAGGGCAGAAGGAACTCTGCAGATGTGAGTAACATTAAGAAGCTTAAAACAGGCGTATTATCTAGGATCATCCTGGTGGACTCAACCTCATCACATGAGTCCTTAAAAATAGAAGAGGAAGGCCAAAGGGTAGGTCAGAGAGATAGGACATGAGGCTCTGACCTGCTGTTTCTGGTTCTGGCTTTGAGGATGAAAGAAAGGGGCAACTAACTGAAGAAGGTAGTGGCTTCTAGACGATGGAAAAGGTAAGATAACAGATTCTCCCCTAGAATCTCCAGAAAAGAATAAAACCTTGCTATCACTTTGACTTAGCTCAAGAGCCTTGTATTAGACGTCTTACCCATAGAAATGTAAGATAATAAATTTGTATTAAGTTACTAAGTTTATGATCATTTGTTAGAACAATGGTAACAAAGTAATATAGTGTTCCTAGCTTTACATTTTATAGATTTGGAAACTAAGGTCCACAGAGCATAAAGATGAAGCTAGGAGAAAAAGACATTTGGTGATTTTCCCTCTGTACCAGCCTGCCTTGACTGCTTTAGTGTCTGTTTGTTTGTTTTTAATGTAATTTTCTCATAAGAGTGGAATCAATAACATGCACAGAAAAGAAAGAGAGGGTAGAGAAAGAGGAGAGGTGAGGACAGGAAAGAAAAGGAAAAAGGAAAAAAGAGAAACATTCTGTTTAACTAGAACTTATTGGAGTAGTAACATTTGGTTTGGGATTCAGAACTAGATAAAAGGACAAGTAAGTGAAAGAGAGAAAGAGGTAAATTCAATTTAAAATGCAAAGCCACTCCACTACATAATCAGCCTACCTCTTTACTGTTACCTAAATGCCTGCTTTTGATCCTTCACTGTCTAACCAGTTTGGAATTTGCAGAAATGAAAGCAGCTTGGGCATGGGTTGCATGTCCTGCTGTCTCTGGAGGATTTGTGAGGATCTGTTAGCCCATGGATTATGCACATTTTCTGTTGGCTTGAGTGTAAACCATCTGCAGTCTAACTGGAGCTGTGATATGCCTGCCGAGATGATGATTGCAATCACAGCTCGACGGCAAGAGAGATGCCAAAGTCAGCAGCGTGAAGGACATCAGAGCTTAAGCCTGCTCAGAAAAATCTGTCCACTTTCACTCCTGCTTCCCCTTAGAGGTGCAGTAGAACAGCCTCAGTGACACACAAAGACTTCTTCCAAAGGCGCCACAGTTAGTGCCTGTGCTGCTGGCACTTGAGCTCTGATGCACAGAGATGGGGGTTGACAGGAGTCGTTTCTACTGTTTGGTTCTAAAGGTTCAGAGCAAGTATCCCACTCCATCTCTATATATAGCCTACAGGTTGTTCTTTCTGGCTGTCCTTGATGTTCATATCAGCTAGATTCACAAGGAAAAATATTCTGGGATGAGAAAAAAGGGAGAAACCAAGTATATAACATGGCTGTCTCTCTTTTTATCAAAATGGCCAAAACTGATGGCGTCTCCAATCTTCTCTGTGCACAGAGAGCTACTGTAAGCTAAGTAGATCTAAGCCATGTCTCACTCCAAGCAGACAGCATAAAGGTTGGATGGCTGTCCCTTCTTTCCTAAAAACTGACCTTGAGGGTACACGGAAGTGTGTCATCCCTGGGCCAGGTAGGAGGATGCTTACTACTCAGCACAAACCCCAAGCATGATGGAGAGGCTGTGTCTAATAAAAACAATGTAATCTGAGCCATCCTTCAAAGCTTTATAAATGCCATTGCCAACATTTTGATTTCCCAGACCACTACAGCTCCCACTGATAATCTTCTTTCTCTGAGTTCAAACTCTAACACCTCCGGTATTTCTCTGTGTGTTCATCAATGACAGAAATACAGTTCAAATTGGCCAAAGCAAAAAAGAAAATTATTGGCAGACATAACTAAAAAATATCCATGACTGTAATGCAATTCCTGGCATGGCTGCTTCTCAAGCAGTGCCATCAGAAAACACTTTCTCTTTCTCTCTGGCTCTTGGTTCTGTTTTCCCCCAAGTTGGCCCCATTCTTACTCAATTGGTAGAAAGATGACTTCGGGTAGCTTTAAGCTTATATTCTATTATCTCAGCAACTCCAGGGAAAAAGCATGCTTCTTTTCCAAAAGTTCTAACAAAAGTCACAGAATTGAGTCTGTGATTCTGAATAGCGTAGCTTGACCACATGTAAGTGAAAGTCATTCAGTCGTGTCTGACTCTTGGCGACCCCATCATCTATACAGTCCATGGAATTCTCCAGCCCAGAATACTGAAGTGGGTAGCCTTTCCCTCCTCCAGGGGATCCTCCCAACCCAGGGATCAAACCCAGGTCTCCTGCATTGCAGGTGGATTCTTTACCAGCTGAGCCACAAGGGAAGCCCAAGAATACTGGAGTGGGTAGCCTATCCCTTCTCCAGCAGATCTTCCAAACCCAGGAATCAAATCACGGTCTCCTGCATTGCAGGCGGATTCTTTACCAACTGAGCTATCAGGAAAGCCCTAGCTTGACTACATGTCCATCCCTAAACCAATCATCATAACTAGAATGATGCAACTGCCATGTGGTCATGGCATGATCCTTTCAAACAAAGCAAAAGGTCAGTCTCACACCAACCATGTGGTCCAAGAGTAGTTTGTTTCTTCAGGGAAAGTCAGAATGATACTCAAGACAAAAAGAGAACAAATGCCAGCCGGCTTGGCAAAAACAGCCAAAATCCAGCTTTGCTCTAACCCAGGACTATAGTGATAGAAGTAGCTCAATGAGAGGAGGGGACTTGTGCATATATTTTCCTTTCTGTTTCCATATTTTCTTTAATGTTATTATATTGTCTTTATTTTTTAATGAAGGTGGAGGGTGTGGAATAAAGGAAAAGAATAACAATGCTAAGTTTTAAATAAATATAGATATGATAATATAAAGGTCAAGGGTTTTCTTCAGAATAATAGAATCTACCATTTGACATTATTCTTTTTAAAGTGTCCATGTATATTACCTCATTTGATCAGTTTAAGTCACTCCTTCTGGAGAGGACTAAATAAGACAAATGACATCATGGATATGTCTTCCAAATGATTTCTGCTTCACTAAAATGTATTGCTCTGAAACCAAGAGCATGACTCCAAACTAATTCAAGTAATAGGTATATAATGTTTTTCAAAAGAGAAAGACAGAAATATTTCAACAGATTTCAAACATCATTGGGAGAGATCCAGTACTATAAAAATCCAGTACTATAAAATATTAAAATTCCTTAGCCTAGAAGATTCAAGACCCTCCTTGACTCTCTAGCTTTGTCTGCTAGTATATCCAATCATGTAGGCCACATTCATCAATGCTAGTCACCAAGCCTTGCCATGGTTCTTCTCAGTTCATGACTGGGAGAAACCCCCAATCTATTCTTTGCCTAGAAAATCCTTTTCATCTTTAAAAACCTCACATACACAACACACTTTCCAGGAAACATCCCCTGATGCCCTTATTAAGCTCTCTGAGTTAAAGTATATTATTAACATTAATTCTCCTCTCTGACCCTTATTTCAGTCTACCTATATTATACTTAGATACACACTTTTAGTGGGCAAGGATGTGCTATTTGCCATATATTTATAGCCTCTTTCCCACCCTCAAATTGCAAATGAATTGCTTATTTTGTTTTGTATTGCTTTATTTATTATGTCATTCAGTGATAGAAGACCTGAATAAAAGAAGACAGAGTTGTTCCTGCAAGAGCTACAGACAGAGAAACACATAGCAAATCTTAAGTACTGTGCACTTAACATTTTCCAGAGAAGCCTATCATTTTACTTCCACCTCTTAGTGGCAAAAGAGAAGAAGAAAATGGCAATGAACACTACCAAGTAGGAAGCAAAGGTCTAGGAATGAAATCAAGTTTTCCTCACTATAGTCTAACTTTAGTAATCATCTGAAACAGGGAGTAGAGTTAAAAATAAAGCTCTCACCCAAAAGGCAGCCAGGACACAACCCAGTTACTTACGCTGAGCCAGCATCTTTTCAGAGACACTTTCCAGGCAGTTAAATACAGCCATGCACAGTCCTCTGGGCCAGAGCCTGAGCTAATTAGGGAGTCACTGGAAAGGAACAGTGAGACTTTTAATAAAAGAGCCGCCACAAGCCATAGCATTAGTACTATGCCTCTTCAAAACGCCAGAGTCTGTTTCCTCCCATCATGCATTACCATACTAATAATTAAGGGAAAAGGGGTTTGGGGTAATGAGAATTTCATAAGCCATAAGTGTTTTTGTAATTTGCAGCATCAGAATACTTTAATAAAGGGAAAGAAGCATGGAAAGGCACATATTTTATTTTTCCATAGATATGACTTGTAAACATCTAAATCAGCTGCCCCTTTCACTACCTTTAAAGTGCTTTTCTTTTGAGAAAAATAACATTCCATTTAGATTTTCCATCAAGCTTGATTAATTGCATGATAAAATGGATACTGTTTAAAAGGATATCATCAGAAAATAGACTCATTGTAAATGAAAGGGGTATGTTAGAGAAGGAGCACCCTGACTCCCAGACTATAAAAGAGATACTTAACCAATATTAGACATCATTATAGCAGTAATTTGTAACACATCTGAACCCCAAATCTCATTACTTAACAAACAGGACAAAAAAGTGTCCTCTGCATCTGGTGGGAACATGGAAAGCTCTGTGTTAATTTTTGTTTGTTTGTTTTACTTTTGAATTTCTGCTTGTGTTTTCAGAGACTCCAAGACTGATATCTTAAAGACAATGTAGCCAAACCCTGGGGGCTTCTCAGGTGGCACTAGTGGGAAAGAATCCACCAACAATGCAGGAGACACAGGAGAGTTCAATCCTTGGTTCAGGAAGATCCCCTGGAGGAGGAAATGGCTACCCATTCTGGTATTCTTGCCTGAGAAATCCCATGAACAGAGGAGCCTGGTGGGCTACGGTTCATAGGGTTGCAAAGAGTCAGACACGACTGAAACAACTTAGCATGCACACAGCCAAACCTTGAACCAAGAGATTAAACTTGTGAGCCACATTTTTATTTCTCTAAAATTCCTATTGTTATTTATAACAGTGACTTCAAGTCTGGTTGTCAGTTTCTTTGGCAATAAGAATTCTTCATATAAATAACACTTTATAGCTTACAAAACACTTTTTCACAAATGTTATCTAAATTCTCACAGTAGTATCTCTGTTAATAGCTCCAGGCTTATCTAACTACCCCCAGATTATAGCATTTCATAAAAAGATAAAAATATTTTAAATCTTCCCAATTTATTTTTAAGCAATAAGAAATTTTTTATTTTTAAAAAATGAACAAATTACAAGATAGTATTTTAGAAATCTGAGATTTAACTAATCTATTTTTTAGCAACACACACTTATCAAAGTATTGGAACTACAGCATTGAAATTTTCAAGCTTTAAATAAGAAATAAAATTTTAGTCATGCATCATAATTAAAGGATACCTAGTAGATACATGCAAATACAAAGCAATCTTTAAAAACTACCATGTTTCAAATTAGTTGATATATGCAAAATATAGGGCACCATGACTAATAGGGGAAAAGAGAGTAAAGGCCTGAAGCATTAGAAAGAAAGAATGAATGAAGTAGTCATCCTGACAATCAAAAATTCAAGTTTCTCAAAATTCAACAGTCATGCCCAAAGGCAAAAGAGGAAAACTTCTCATGTGGAATAATTTTGGAAGCCATGAGAAACCTAACAAAGACACTCCATCAGATTCTTCCATTTGATTGGTTGATGCCTGAAACTCTACCAGACACGCATCCCTGCTATTTGATGATTTGACCCTATTAGAGTTCCACCCATTTGGAGATGGAATGGGAAACAAAGAGCTCATATAATAACATAAGCTTTTCTAGTTTCTCTACACTCCATGCAACTAACAGTTAAAAAGAAGGAAATTTTTGAAGGTGAAGCTCTTACAATGAAGCAATGATACCACATATTGACTGTTGTGTGTTAAACATTTCATAGCTACCGTTGCACACTGAAACTGTGAGTTGGGTATTCTTAACACATGTCATGAATAAGAGACTCATGTCATGTATAAGAGACTCATGTCATGTATAAGGCTCAGAATAGTTAGATCATTTACTTAAAGTTCAGGGAAAACAAATGACAAAGTAGAGGTCAGAGCTGGACCACTGGAAAAGCTAAATTGGTGCTAAACTGAAGATGTGAAAATGGTTTTGGGCTCTTAAAAAGAAACCTCAGTATTGAAACAATAACTGAAGCATAACCAACTCTGCAGGTGATAAAGGGACCACAGGTCTCAATACAGAAGAAAAGAAAACAAGCAAAGGGACCAGCAAAGAAATGGTCCCTTCCTTTCTTGTCTGTCCATCTGTCTGTTTCTCATCTTTCGCTGTTATCAAACACACACACCACTAAAATTCAAAGCACTGATAAAGAGATGAAAAACTTAAACCATTGAATAAGCAATGCATTTATAATTACACATTGTAATTCTTTAGGATTCTGTCACAACAAGGATACATGTTTCCAGAGACAAAGAGAATTGAGTGTTAGGAGAATTTCAATTCATGACAAGAAGATCATCAAAAAATAAATGGCACTGAACTTTGCCTCTGATTTTAACAAAGGACACCAGTATGTGGGAAGCTCCCTAAATATAACTAGTGTTAAAAACTTAGTCAGGTCTGGTGCAGGATATTTCCTGGTTTTGCCAAGCAAAGAGGTTAGAAAACTTAATATTGATATTAACAAAGATGGTTATTTGATTTTTACTTTGTTAGGAACTTTCTTAGAGAGTTCTATATTCTTAACAATATAATTTCAGCAAGAGAAGAGTTTTGGGTACTACAAAGTAAAACCAAATCATGCAAAATAGTAACTGGCCAATTAGATCTGACTAATTAGGCTAATTATCAGCTATTGGTAAGAGTAATATTGTAAATGATTGGAAATGCAAAGAGAGAAAACAAATCCTGGCCAAACTCAGTCACTGAAAATATCATAGTCAGCCTAATTTTCTGACATTAATACCCATCACTAACTAATCCCATTCAGGGGGATTTCTGTAGTGTTTTTCTTTATGAATATTTTTAACTCCCTGAAAAACTATAAATAACCGAAGTCCTACAAGAGAGGAAGAGGAGTAAGGTATAGAGAAAAAACACTGACCAAATTTTAGTCATGGTTCTCCTTGGTACTCTTGAACTAACCACACCAAGTCTTTGACACCTTGTATTTCTACCTACAAAATAAGAAGACTGAACTAAAGAAACCCTGGAGTCTAACATTATATGATTTTATAAGTCATCCATAGCTATATTTTAAGAAGAATCCACTTTGTTCAAATGCTTCAAATGAAGCATTAACTAATTAAAAATTAAAACCGCAGTCTGTGCTTAGAAGTGTCCTTTAAAAATGGGAACTCATTGGAATTCTGGTTTATTTAGAGCATTTTAAATGAAGTTATTCCTAACATATTCTACAGATCTCTCAATATATAGGAAGAGTCAGCAAATATATATATATATATACTTTTTATTTTGGAGAACAAAGTACTGGGAATTTCTGTAATAATCAAACTCTGCTTTATTCTCAGCACAGTTCTGCTAGTTTAACTAGCATCTCACTGCCCTCTCTTGGTAGATACTGAGATAACAGAAGCTGACTTTGTTTTTTTAATTTTATTTTTACTTTATTTTACTTTACAATACCATATTGGTTTTGCCATACATTGACATGAATCCACCACGGGTGTATATGAGCTCCCAATCCTGAATCCCCCTCCCACCTCCCACCCCATATGCAGAGATTAGAACGTGGCTTTAGGCTTCCACACGATAGCTTGATTCTTGTCAACAGAGGGATCTACCTATTAAGACAAGTATAAATGTAATCTATCTTATTTAAAAGGTAGAAATTCATTGTTTTCAAGACTGGTTTCCTCCAAGAACCAATTCAGATGGACAGATACAGAATAATGTACACAATGTTTACTAGAGAGTGGTCTGAGTAGCAATCCTCCTTCTGGAGGAAGGGAAGAAAGAAGACAGGGGATGGGGCTGTAATGCGGTCTCAACAAGGGCCTCCATCAGCTGACCCTGAAACTGGATGGCCCCCTCAGTTGGGGCAAAAAGACAGTGATATGACTCATATCAACTAGTCATTGGATACATTCTGCCTCTAGGAAGCAGCCATGACCCTGGACAAGGTGACCGATTAGCCAAGGGCAGTTTCTGGAGAGGGCTGACACACCTGAGGACTGTCAGCTAGCAGCACTTCTGGAAGGCAGAGAAATAGATCCTGCAGTCCTAAAGGAGAATCTGGGCATCATATCAGAGTGTCTGCTACATAATTACTCTATACTGTGGTTAACACCTTTCTGTTTCTTAATAGACAACAGACAATTGATCTTAAAACAATTCCAAAAATCAAAGGTAATAAATACAGGAAATAGTGCAACCACTTTGAGAAGGAGTTTGGTACTTTCTTTGAACAGTAAATATAAATTTACCATATGAACCAGTAATTCCACTCCTGGGTGAAAGACAAGTGAAAATATACATCTACACAAAGACTTACGCACGAAGAATGTTCTTAATAGCATTATTCAAAATAGACTCAAAAATTGAAATAATTCAATGTCTATCAACTGGTAAATGGATCTGACAAAATGTGTTATATTCATAGAATGGAATAATATTCTGCAATAAAAAGGAATTTAGTACTGATACATACATACTACAACAAGGATAAACTTTGGAACAAAGACTTACGCACGAAGAATGTTCTTAATAGCATTATTCAAAATAGACTCAAAAATTGAAATAATTCAATGTCTATCAACTGGTAAATGGATCTGACAAAATGTGTTATATTCATAGAATGGAATAATATTCTGCAATAAAAAGGAATTTAGTACTGATACATACATACTACAACAAGGATAAACTTTGGAAACATTATTCTAGGACTTCCCTCATGGCACGGTGGATAAGAATTTGCCTGCCAATGCAGGAGACATGGGTTTGATCCCTGGTCCACAAAGATCCCACTGCCTCGGGGCAACTAAGCCTGTGCACCACAACTACTGATCCCACGCTCTTGAGCCCACATGCTGCAACTATTGAAGCCCAAGAGCCTAGGGCCCAGATGCTGCAACTAATGGACCCATGTACTGCAACTACTGAAGCACACACGCCTAGAACCTGTGCTCAGCAAGAAGAGAGGTCACCACAATGAGAAACCCATGCACCCCAACGAGGAGTAGCCCCCGAGTCACTGCAACTAGGGAAAGCCTACCCAAAACAACAAGAACCCAGCACAGCCAAAAATAACTAAGTAAATAAAATATCATGCTAAACAAAAGAAGCCAAAAGAGACTGCGTGTTGTTCCTACATGTAATACCAAGGAGCAACTATATACACATTTCATGAGATCACATTTATTTTTTTTCCTTCAAGATTGCCCTAGATATTCATTTCAACTTACCTTCACCAAGATACAAAATACATAAGGGGAAAAGGCAGGAGTTAAAACAGAAAAAAAAAAAATCTAACCTCTATTGGGAGCATACTATAGTCAATACTGTCCTAGGTACTCTTCATATATAATTATTATTTAATTATAATTTCTGTGAGGTGAATGGTTATTTTTATTCAATGAATGAGAAATCTGAGGTTCAGAAGATTAAACAGTTCACCTGAAGTCATCAAATATGGTTATAAAAACAACTATGGATAAGACTGTGTAAACCAGATAATATATTTATGAATTTCAGACTATTTTGTGATTATCTTTTTGGAGCTATGCAGCAAGATTCTGTCCCCTATGTATAGGAATGGAGTTCCCCTGAAAAAAAACCTGACTACCCCACTACAAAACATCCTGGGGAGAAGTTTTTCCTGAAGCTGGATATTTCTTTTAAAAATTTCCTTGCCCATTTACCTGGACACCAAGGTTCAAAACAATCGGGAATGACTGTGGGAGATGAGGTGCTCCTGACCACATAGAGACAGGACAGAAGGGAACAGGGAATCACAGGTTGGGTTCTCCAGAAGCAGATACTGAGATGGTTGTGGGAAGGGGGCAAGGTGTTCATTAGGAAAGAACGTCAGTGAAAGGAAGCACTAGGAGGCTAGATAGGACAAAACAAGAAGTTCCACTGTGATGCAGGCCTGATAAAGCCTTGACCAACCTGGTGGGGCTCTCTGGAGCAAGCACTGCCCATCAGAGTTATTGGATGTCACATCTCTGTGTCCACTGCACCTAGGGAGAGACCCCAGGTTTGATCTGCTTTATGAGTAGTTGAAAATTATTCTCTACACTGCACATCCTTTTCATTATATTCTGGCCTCAGTTTGTGCTATGAGTGATTAGAAAAAGAGCCTATAACCATGGTAGAATAACAGACAGGAGAGATGTAGGTGTTAGAATGACTTCGTCTGCAAGTACAGACAGACTCAACTTGTTGAGATAATATGTACTGTTTCTTATGTGGGGAAATTCAGAGTTAGAGCAATTTCAGAGGTTATATGACTAGGGCTCCAGCTCCACTTCCCTGTGATTATCTTGCTTCCTCTCTCCTCTGCGTTAACTTCATCCTTAGACTGGTGGTAAAAAAGGAAGTAGTTCCAGACAAAATATACAAACAAAATAATGTCAAGAGTCAGAAAATGAATGGTCTCTTCTGGTGCATCCTTCATAAAAACAAGAAAACTTTTCCCCAAATCCCCTACTTCCACCCCAGCAGACCTTCCCTCACATCTTATTAGCCAAAACAAATCATTTATCACCTCTAAACCAAGCTCAACATTCAGAAAATGAAGATCATGGCATCCGGTCCCATCACTTCATGGGAAATAGATGGGGAAACAGTGGAAACAGTGTCAGACTTTATTTTGGGGGGCTCCAAAATCACTGCAGATGGTGACTGCAGCCATGAAATTAAAAGACGCTTACTCCTTGGAAGAAAAGTTATGACCAACCTGGATAGTATATTCAAAAGCAGAGACATTACTTTGCCGACTAAGGTCCGCCTAGTCAAGGCTATGGTTTTTCCTGTGGTCATGTATGGATGTGAAAGTTGGACTGTGAAGAAAGCTGAGCACCGAAGAATCGATGCTTTTGAACTGTGGTGTTGGAGAAGACTCTTGAGAGTCCCTTGGACTGCAAGGAGATCCAACCAGTCCATTCTGAAGGAGATCAACCCTGGGATTTCTTTGGAAGGAATGATGCTAAAGCTGAAACTCCAGTACTTTGGCCACCTCATGCGAAGAGTTGACTCATTGGAAAAGACTCTGATGCTGGGAGGGATTGGGGGCAGGAGGAGAAAGGGACGACTGAGGATGAGATGGCTGGATGGCATCACGGACTCGATGGACGTGAGTCTGAGTGAACTCCGGGAGATGGTGACGGATAGGGAGGCCTGGCATGCTGCGATTCATGGGGTCGCAAAGAGTCAGACATGACTGAGCGACTGAACTGAACTGAAACCAATCACTAGCTTGTGGTCCACTTGGAATCACCATGACTGGCTCAGTCTAAACAGAATCTGCCTGCTCTAACTACTGCTGAGACCAATGACCTCTAAAGCACAAAGCTCTGGGGAGCTTTGTCTGGATATTCAGACAAAGTCAGAATTCTCTCAGGAAGAAGTAAAAGCAAAATGTTGCTCAGGTGTACAGTCAACATTGTACCCTGCACAAATGCTCTAATTGCTGAAATAAGCAAGTGTCACCTTGCCAGCAACTATGGTGCAAAGTTCAGAAGTAGCAGAAGCTGGAGTTTTGGAAGAACAGAAAAAATCACATTGGCTTATTTCTGCTCATATCCTAGCATCTGAAGAGAATCTGTATATTTTAAGAACTCCAGGAAGCTAATTTCCCAAATCAGTTTCATTTCACTGTGTCTCTAATTATCTTACACAATTAAAAAAAATTGAACCCTGATTTTCATGACATCCAAGTAGTTCATGGGTACAAGCATATGACAGTAATTTCCCTCAGATCTCAAGACCCCTGGGGGATTTCACTGACCAGGAATCCACCTTCAATAACCAGAAAAGACATTAGGTGACTCACCAAACAAGAAATGTTTAACTGATTTCCATAAACACTGCTATTACATTAAAAATGTAACTACTTATTTTATAATGATAAATGAGAATTTTTGAGTATAATATCAGTAGAACATTCCACCAATACTTGGTTGTAGTCCTATTTGTTTCCATTACAAGAAGGAAATGAAAGAAGAAACTCTGTCTCTGTGGAAATTGTCTGAAACTCTATTTCTATCACCCATTATATAGAAAAAAATAAACTCTCCACATCATTCTCTGACCCTCAACCCCAAAAGAGACACATTAGTTTTGGAGTAATGTGAGACAGGCCATCTATATTTTAATCAAATTCCTTGGGTGATACTGAGGCACAGGCAGGTTTGGGAATCACAATATAATCTAACTGCATCATTTGGTAATTGGAAAATGTTCAAATGGTTAAAGAAAAAAAAACAAAAGCAAAATATGTAGGTCTCCTTTACCAAAAGCCTAGGATTCTTCCATTACCTCATCAGTTACATTTTCATTACTTGGTTGGCCAAAAGGTTCCTTCAGGTTTTTCCATCTTGATTAAAAAAAGAAGAAGAACAAACTTTTTGGCCAACCCAATACACTAAAGTGGTATGCCAAATATTACATTAAGAACCAGTTGTAACTCTTTGGATCTAAGGAGAAAGATTGTTTAAGAGAGAACATGAAAATGAGGATTAGCTATTGGAAAACAGCTACAGCGTATGAGTTAAAGCAACAGAGAGACCACGAGCTAGTCAGAAAGACAGGCGAAACTGGAGGGAAAAAAAATTTGGAGATAGAACAGCAGGGGTTCTATCCAAGTTAGTAAAGGAGACTAGACCAATACAGGAGGGCCTTGCAATGAACTAAAAATGAAAACCACTAATGCGTTTTAAATCCAGAACTCAGTGAAACTAGCATAAAAGATAATGACTTCATATGTACTGTTTCTAAGGAGTACATTAAGGCTGTATATTGTCACCCTGCTTATTTAACTTATATGCAGAGTACATCATGAGAAAGGGTCACAAATAGTCGGACACGACTAAGTGACTGAACTGAACTGAACTGTGTTATACTTTCCCACTCAGCATAATAATGTGATAAGGCCAGTCGGATTGCAAAAGAAAGCTATAAGCAGTGTTAAAGTATCTCCACTAAAAATTAGGCCAATACACAGGTCACTGGAGCCATAAGAAGAACTTTCCCTGAGGGGCCATTATTTCCAGGGAAGTACCTTCCAGCAGGACCCATCCAAAGTTTTCAGGTATAGATGTGATGATTTCATCATTATCATCATCCACTATGTACTAGATACCCATCTACTGTGCTAACCACCCAAGATAAAGAGACAAAGGAGTTGCTTCCTGATTGATAAGAAGATTGAAAATATATGGAATTAACTCAAAGAGTCCTAAAAGCAGTGCTATTATGCTAGTAAATGTTTAATAACCAAGAGAAAGCCCTAACTTACAGTGTTTGCTGATTTCCATGGTTTAAGTATTATCATGATGGTCAGTTTCAAGCTACCAAGAAGACATCAATCCAGCTAAAAAAATATCTATAAGTTTAACAATTGGCTCTTCTGAGATGGCATAACTGCCTCCAGCACACCACCGCTTACAGAGCATATAATTAATGTCTCTACCCTCCCTATGTCACATTCAGATAGAAAAACCAAAGCCCAGAGATAAAATGATTTGACAAAGGCCATACAACTACTAGGTTGCACCAAAACTAACAGCAGAACCTAGTTTCTCATGTTTTCCACGTAACTCACCCTGTAAAGCCGAAAATGATGCTTTATGGCAGCAGTCCCCCACTTTTTTGGCACCAGGGACTGGTTTTGTGGAAGATAACTTTTCCATGGCTGCAAGGAGGGATTGGGGGAGGAGGAGGAGGGGGACGAGGGGCCCAGGGGACTGGTGGGGTTGGGAATGGTACGGTTTTGGGATGACTCAAACATATCACATTTATTGCATACTTTATTTCTACTATTATTACATTAACTCCATCTCAGATCATCAGGCATTAGATCCTGGAGCTTGGGGACCCCTGCTTTATGGCATTTGAGTTAGAGATTGAGAGCTCAGGTTCTGGAGTCCACAGGCCTGGGCTTAAATCCCAGGTCCAAATGGGAAGACTTTATGACCTTAGAAATTTACTAAACTACTCTAAGCCTTATTTTTGTTATCTGTAAAGTAGAAATGATAACACTATCTATATCTTACTGAATTATGGTAAGGATTAAATGAGACAAACATGTAAACTGCTTGCCAAAGAGCCTGGCATAAAAATTTAATACACATTAGTTGGTATTATTGGAGAAGGAAATGGCAACCCACTCCAGTGTTCTTGCCTGGAGAATCCCAGGGACGGGGGAGCCTGGTGGGCTGCCGTCTGTGGGTCACACAGAGTCGGACACGATTGAAGTGACTTAGCAGCAGCAGCAGCAGTTGGTATTATTGCAGCCCATTAATATCTGCCTGGCTAGCATTACTCAAAATGTGGTCCATGAACCAGTAGTTTGTTATAGGTCCTTGACAAGATAACTATAGAATATGATAGTAAGAGTTTAGAAATTTACTACACTTTGACATTGCTACAACATCTAAGCATGGGATCAGTGGGCTCGTTTTGATAAATGAGGTATAAACAAGTTTGGATGCTGTCATACTCAGTGGTGAGCAGCATGGGGCCTAAACTGCATGCTAGTTAAGCACACAATAAGACCTTGAAATATGTGATATTTCTAATGAATTTGTCACCTGTAACCCACAGGGAATAAAAATCTGATAAAATGCAGGTACTTATTTTTAAAACTTGTTATAATATTTTTATAATTGTTATGATTTTAGATTAAGCGTATTTTAAAATTATACTTTAATAAGCTAAATTAAGACACAAAATTATTTTAACTCTAATTTACATATGCCAAGATAAAACTCACTGAAATATTTTTTCCAGAAGAGACATTCATTTTTCTGCATACAGCTGCTGCTGCTGCTAAGTCACTTCAGTCGTGTCCAACTCTGTGTGACCCCATAGATGGCAGCCTACCAGGCTCCCCTATCCCTGGGATTCTCCAGGCAAGAATACTGCAGTGGGTTGCCATTTCCTTCTCCAATGCATGAAAAAGAAAAGTGAAAGTGAAGTTGCTCAGTCTGTCCGACTGTTAGCGCAGTAGCAGTAAATCAAGTGATAATGGTGAAGTTTACTCCAAAAATGAGGACCAAATGAATTTGTACCGACTCTATTAGAAATATGATACCTTGCATATTGACTTTAGTTAATATGCAAGGTATGTAGATTAACTAATTTATATTATAAATTAACTTTATTAAAGTTATTAAAGTTACTAAAAACTTTAATAAAGTTATTAAAAACTTTAATAAAGTTATTAAATTTATTAGTTATATTAACTTTAGTTAATATACAAGGTATGTATATTAACTAATTTATATTATATTTAAGATATGTATATTAACTAATTTATATTATGACTTTGTGTAGTCATAATTGAGGGTAAAGTACTAAATTCACAATGTGTTATTTGTGGAGACAAGTTGACTGGTCAAAACTCAAGCGGATCTTATATGTAAATCAAAAAGAAATAAGCTCAAAGCCAATGAATTTTTTGAAAGAAAGGGTGCTGAATTTAAAAGTTAATAGAAGCAGATGTTCAATACCTCGCATATAAATATGAGTGCTTTTAAGCCTTTTTTTTATGTAGCACTCAGATTGCTAATACTAAAAAAAACACAAAAGTGTTTTATTGGAAATGTAGGTGAATCTAGGCGGGGAAGGCAATGGCACCCCACCCCAGTACTCTTGCCTGGAAAATCCCATGGACGGAGTAGCCTGGTGGGCTGCAGTCCATGGGGTCGCTAACAGTCGGACAGACTGAGAGACTTCACTTTCACTTTTCTCTTTCATGCATTGGAGAAGGAAATGGCAACCCACTCCAGTATTCTTGCATGGAGAATCCCAGGGACGGGGGAGCCTGGTGGGCTGCCGTCTATGGGGTCACACAGAGTCGGACACGACTGAAGTGACTTAGCAGCAGCAGCAGCAGCAGGTGAATCTAGGGCAAAGAAAGTAGCTCAAAAACTACTTTTCAATAACAGAATACCCCAGCATAGCCAGGCACTAGCTAATGATATAGAAGCTCAGTTTATAGAACAAATATAACTAGTAAAGTAATTTTCACTGTTAATATGGCAATATTTTGTAGTATATTTATGATTACTTTCCAGCTACACTGCTGATAAACACAACTAGTTCTGAACTATATAAACTTCTAAATTCTCAACATTGTCAACACATGTGATTTGGAATTTAAATTTTGTATATGACTGTGGTCAAATGGAATAGCTCCAATAACAGGAAACACTTTTGGAATATTTACTCAAATAAGGAGAGGGGGTGACAGAGGATTAGATGGTTGGATGGCATCACCAACTCAATGCACATGAGTCTGAGCAAACTCTTGGAGATAGTGAAGGACAGGGAATCCTGGTGTGCTGCAGTCCATGGGGTCACAAAGAGTTGGACATGGCTTAGTGACTGGACAACAATAAGGAATCTGAGTCAAAATATAAGTTACTGCACTACTTTCTTCACTGGAAAAGTCTAGTTATTATGGAGAAAAAAGTTAGCAGGTTAAACAATGTACTTAGTGATAGAGGAAAATTATGAGTTGCCATTAAAGTCAATTCACTTAAATCTCACAGTAGTTTCTTTTTTATGTAATGATAAAAAGCTCATAATAAAAAAACTATATACGGACTAAATGGCAAAATACAGGTCATTTCTTCTCCCTGACAAGAACACTCACATCTATTCAAGATCAAAACACCAGTAAGAGAATCCCAGAACACAATGGTGAGTCTGAAGTACCCCCTGCACCGCAGCCATCAAGGCAGACTGCATTAGAAGGGCGAGAGAAGTGTCTACATGTTGACCACATTGCCCTTTCTCCAGGGCAGCACCATACAGAGAGGTCTCCCATCAGTTTCCAGTTCCTCCGGTGGGAAAAGAGAACCA
>SJYX01005871.1:0-31066 GCA_006410675.1 Oreotragus oreotragus | reverse complement strand
GGTGGTGGTACACTAGCTTTCCAAAGCACTGTGGGTCACTTTATGGGGAACTCGACTCTGATTTCTCACAGTAGAACTCTACTCTGATTTTATCACAGAAATCATAGAGGAATCTATGGGGCTCAAATACTGTGAATCTGATTGTGACAGAGAAGTGGGGAAGGGCTTGCAACAACCAGCACAAGGATCTTGTCAGACCAAACTCACATGTGTAGTGCCCAAGTATTAATAGTAATCCCAACTGGTGGCTTTGCTTACCTGCAGAAACAAGCTGGGGGTGGACTCTGGCCAGGGAGCTTGACAGGATGCCGATCTGCTAATTTGAGTCCTCTAAGGAGAAATTTTCCCTATCCTAGATCCCAGCTTCCCAAACTCAGGCAAGGTGCTGAGTCATACCTCCAACTTATTGTGGAGACAGTTTTCTGTCCAGAAGGGCGGGCCCACATCTGACCAGGAGGGCAAGTGACAAGTCCTAGAGGTTGTGTGTGCCTGTGATGCTAAAGCTGAAAGAAAGGCAGACAGAACCAATAGTTTGTAGAGCAAAGCCAGAGGACCTCCTTAGCCTGGGAACACAGGATGTGCGATGGCTTGATTAAGACAACAAAAAGCTTTACCAGTTTTAGAGCTGCTTCTTTCACTGCACCCAGACAGGGAATTTAATTTGTAGCCTTGTTCATTACTGAATACAGCCTTCAGCTGTCCAACCAGAGACTCTACCCAGAGCACACCCGGAGTTGAATAGCCCATTCAACAGCCCTACATATAGTGGCACTTGAACACAGAGCACAACCCGTGACTTCCCTTGTCTGCAGAGCAAAATCGGTGGCAACATCTGACCAGGCTAGAATCAGGCCCACAAACTGTACATCTCTACAGGCCCTGAGCCCTAGCCTGTTGCCAGTGAAGGGAAGCTATTAATAAGTTATAGTCCCATCAGCTATTGACTATAGTACCCAGTCCTGACCATGTAGTAAGCCTGATCAGAGAACTCAAGCAACCACAGAAATTGTCCTAAAACCTCACATGGGTAGGGAACCAGGCCAGCAGTCTTATCCAGATGTTCTCAGCCAGTGGCACACCCCTCATCTCCATCCTCAGAGCTCAAATAGTTGCCTCATTCAAAAATAGACCATCTGCCCAAAGACATCACCAGCGGACACACCCAGAAACCCAAACTAAGCCAACTGGTGGAGAACTATCTCTGCAAAACAAACCCACAAAGTCTGGAAGAGGACTCCCATTACTCAAATGCACAGAGACCAGCATAACAAACCAAAGATCATGAAAAACCAGGTAAACATGATACCGCCAAAGGAAACAAAGAAAGCTCTAATAATTGACCCTAAAGAAAAGATCTATGAACTGTCAAATGAAGAATATCCTCTGGACAGGGAGATAAAGCATAGAGCACAAAGATAATTGCATAAAATAAGGCTGGACAGGTAAGAAGAGCCTAGATCATGAACAGTATCACATGATGTTCTTTGAAGTTCATCCTCTGTGCAGGTGACACAAGTCACAGAAAGACCCCCCTACTTGAAGTGTGAAGAATAGATGGGCAGGGGCTAATTATGTGATTTGTGAGGTTACAGTACTTTTGTCTCAGGGAAGGGATGATGGGAAAGGGTGGTTATACTATGGGAGAGAGAAAAGGCCAAGGGAAAAAAGTCTGATACACACTGCCCACCACAGGCTATCAGTCATAGATCACCTCATTTAACACTCACAGCAACCCTATCTCATAGGTAAAGAAACTTGCATTTTAAAAGTAAAGTAATTGAGACTTTTAAGTTTAACTCAAGGTCACACACTTAGTAAGTAGTAGGGCCAGAACTTTCAAACAGGTTTGTCTGACCAAAAAGCCAAAAAGTCTGGGGAACATGTTTACAGTTCAGGGTGAGAGAAAATAATTAGAAGAAATAACACAGAAAGACTTACAATTATCTACGTATGAAGTGAACTTTGGAGGGGAAGATGGGGGGGAATATGTACTTAGATAAAGAAAAATTGGAAGGATTTAAAGAAGATAATAAAAGTTGTTACCTGTAGAATAAAATGTAGGAACAGAGAAAGAAGAAAGGTAAAAACAGGAGTAGGAATGAGACTCCTTACCATAAACTTTCTACATTGCTTTGATTTTTTAATCTATTTGAAAACACTTCCTTTTCAAAAAGTAGCATAAAACACTTTATAAAGACAGAACAATTCAGTACAATAGTAAAAATAACCATCCAGAATACAGAAGATTATATAAGGACTTGGAAATTGGCTTTGATTTTTTTGTAAAACCTAACAGTCTTAATTTTGCATACTTAATATGTCTGTTTACTTAATATGCCAGTAGTGGCCACAGTACTGGAATAGGTCAGTTTTCATTCCAATCCCAAAAAAAAGCAATGTCAAAGAATGCTCACACTACTGCACAATTGCACTCATCTCACACACTAGTAAAGTAATGCTCAAAATTCTAACAGTTCAAAAGCATCAATTCTTTGGTGCTCAGCTTTCTTCACAGTCCACCTCTCACATGACTACTGGAAAGACAATAGCCTTGACTAGACAGACCTTTGTTGGCAAAGTAATGTCTCTGCTTTTGAATATACTATCTAGGTTGGTCATAAGTTTCCTTCCAAGGAGTAAGCATCTTTTAATTTCATGGCTGCAGTCACCATCTGCAGTGATTTTGAGCCCCCCAAAATAAAGTCTGACACTGTTTCCACTGTTTCCCCATCTATTTCCCATGAAGTGATGGGACCAGATGCCATGGTCTTCGTTTTCTGAATGTTAACCTTTAAGGCAAGTTTTTCACTCTCCTCTTTCACTTTCCTCAAGAGGCTTTTTAGTTCCTCTTCACTTTCTGCCATAAGGGTGGTGTCATCTGCATATCTGTTACTGATATTTCTCCCGGCAATCTTGATTCCAGCTTGTGCTTCTTCCAGCCCAGTGTTTCTCATGATGTACTCTGCATATAATTTAAATAAGCAGGGTGACAGTATATAAGCAGGTGACAATATACAGCCTTGACGTACTTGACGTAGGAAACTATTTGGAACCAGTCTGTTGTTCTACGTCCAGTTCTAACTGTTGCTTCCTGGCCTACATATAGGTTTCTCAAGAGGCAGGTTAGGTGGTCTGGTATTCCCATCTCCTTCAGAATTTTCCACAGCTTATTGTGATCAGTATGTTCAGTATGGGGCATGGAATAAGCATACAATAAAATTTAGATAGCTGTCATGATGGTATTGGGGGGCTTCCCAAGTGGCTCAGTGGTAAAGAATCTGCCTACCACTGCAGGAGATGTGGGTTCAACCCCTGGGTGGGGAAGATCCCTTGGAGAAGGAAATGGCAACCCACTCGAGTATTCTTGCCTGGGAAATCCTACAGACAGAGGAGCCTGACTGGCTACAGTCCATGGGGTCACAAAAGAGTCAGACACAACTTAGCAACTAAACAAAATGATAACAATGACAGTATTTGGACTACCTACATAACGGGCTAACTTTTAGCTGCAAGGACATGGTGAAGGGGAAGTAGAAAGCACTGGAATAACATCAACAGCTATCTCTGTGAATATTTTTGTAGTTAAGGCTCCAGGCCATTTCGTGCTGGTCACAGGGCAAGTCTGACCACCAGGCCAGGTTTTCTGGCATCTAGTTCTTCTGAAAGGTTTAAAATAAATTTTAAAAGTAATTAAAAAAAATTTTATTTAAAAAAAAAGGAGGGGGGAATTTCTCTGGTGGCCTAGTAGTTAGGATTCCAGGGGGTGGGATTCAGTCCCTGATCTGGGAAGTGATATCCTGCAAGCCCCACAGATCACCCAAAAAAAAAAAAAAAAGAATTAAAAAAAATTAATAATGTTTAAAAGTGTAAATTTCATGTTATGTATACTTTACCACAACTAAAATAGATATGTATTTTTAAATTTTTTATTGAAGTATAGTTGATTTACAATATTGTGTTAGCCTCAGAAACATGTATTTTTTGTAAAAATACATTGTAAACTCACAATTAAAAATAAACCAATAGGCAAAATACATGAACTGGTATTTCACACAAAAAAATCTACAAATGGCCAATAAGCATGTAATAAGATGCTCAACATCATCCACGAGGGAAATTCAAATCAAAGCCACTATGAGATCCCACTTCACACCCACTAGAGTGACTGTAATCAAAAGTACAGAAAGGAACACGTGGTTGGTGAAGATGTGAAGATATTAGATAGAACCATCATACCCCTTGGAGGAGACTGTAAAACGATGCATTTGCCAACCTGGAAAATAGTCTGGTAGGTCCTCAAAAAGTTAAACATAGTTACCATAGGACCCAGCAATTTCAGTCCCATGCAGCCCAAGATAACAGAAATGGATGCAAATGTTCGTAACAGTTCTTATTCATAATACACAAAAAGTGGCAACAACCCAAATAAATAGCCATTAACTAGTGAATGGATGAGAACTATTCAGTAATAAAAAAGAACAGATAATGATACCCACAACATGCACACGTGTCAAACACACCACACTAAGTGAAAATACCAGATGATGCAAAAAACCACACACCCTATTATTCCAGTTACAAGGCGTGTCCAGAAAAGGCAAATCCACAAACTCACAAAGCCCATCGGTGGTTGCCTGGGACTGCGGGTGGTAGCAGGGATGGAGAGATAGATACACTTCGGGTGACCCACAAGTTCGAAAGCTGGATGGTGGTGATGTTTGCACCATTTGGTAAATTTTTAGTAAAATAACGGGAATTGTAAGCTTAAAGGGAGTGAATTGTACCATATGTATTTGAGTTATCAATAAAGCTGTTAAAAGATAAACCAGTTTTTGAAAATAGGGGCGCCCTTCAGACCAGCGGGTTGTTCTTCAAGGCTTGCAGCGACCCACATCGGACCATCTCTCCAGTGCGCCTCAGACCGGGAAACTGAGGCTTGAGGCCCCTGAACCGCCCTCCCGCTGCCCGACCTACTCAGCTCCGGAGCGCGCCCCGTTTCCCTCACTTCCTCTCCCGAGCCCAGGCATCAAGCCCAGCCACCGCCCAGCCAACCCAGCCAACCCCGCCAACCTCCTCCCACGAAGTCCTTCCGCCGAGGCTGCCGCCGCTCAAGGTGGAACACTGGTGCCAGAGGGGACCGTTGCCCTCGGCAATAGCGCCTGGGCAAAAGAGACTACATCTCCCGGGTCACCCCGCGCCCTGAGGACCAATAGCGCCTCAGGTCACAATAGCAGGGCTTCATGGGAATGGTAGTTTTGGGGCGGGCCTGGTGTGCATCGCGCGTCAGAGCCCAATGGACTCTCGGGTCATAATCGCGAGGCGTGACGGGAGCTGTAGTTCCGGGACGGGCCTGGCGGGCCGCGGCGCTGGACGCGCAAAGGGGCAGTTTGGAGAAGTGGTGCCGCACGGTCCATGGCCGCGGCTCGCGTCCCGCTCTGGGCAATCTGTGTGCTGCGGGTGGCGCTGGCCACCGTCTACTTCCAGGAGGAATTTCTAGATGGAGGTGAAGGGGCGACGCCGATGGTGGCGGGGGTGTACGCTCCCGCATACCGTTGCCCATCGGATGGCCTGAGTTGCCATTTGGCCCCGGCCTTTAGACGAAGGATCGGTGATATCAAAACCCTGAAGCTTCGAAGCCTCGAGCGTCCCCATCATTCTCCCCAAGACACACATTAACAGTTTTCAGCCCTAACCTGTGTTATTTACCCCCTACAGAGCGCTGGCGGAACCGATGGGTGCATTCCACTAATGACTCCCAATTTGGGCATTTTAGACTTTCGTCCGGGATTTTTTATGGTCATAAAGAGAAAGATAAAGGTTAGTGTAGGAAACGTGAAATTAAGTTTCAAGGTAGGTGTGGCACACCCCAACACCCATTTTACAATTCGGGAAACAGGCCTGGGTAGGGTGGTTTTGTCTTTTCTCTCTTTAGAAGAGATCAAGATGATGCCTCTTTACAAGCACTAGTCAGATGGGTTTGGAGACCCAAGGGCCTTACGCTCCAGAAGGAAAAGATTAGAAGATACTTCTCATTTTTATTTTAAAGTTAAAAAAAAAATTAAGGTAAAAGTTATATGCTGTCAAGTGGATGGATCTTAGGGGGTCCAATAGAATGAATATAGTTTATGACTGCACACCCAGATCAAGATAGGAACTTTCAGGCCCCACTTCCGCCCCTAGAGGCAAGTCCCCCACCCGCACCCGGCCCCAAGTCAATACCCTTTTGGTACCAAGAATAACCTCCATTCTGGGTTCTCATTTCTAATAATTAAAAGTAGATAAACTACTGCCTGTTTTTTTATACACCCAGTTAGATTTCTAAAAAATTTTTTATCCACCTCAGGGCTCAGTCACAGCATGCGGGATCTTCTGTTCCATTGCAAGATCTTTTTCTTGCCATGCATGAGCTCTCTAGCTGTGTTACCCTCGCTTAGGTACTTAGTATGTGGGATCTTAGCTCCCAGAACAGAGCTTGAATCTCTGTCTCCTGCATTACAAGGCCAATTCTTAACCAGGGAGTCCCCTCTTCATTGTTTAGTTGCTGGAGAAAAAAGAAAGGGAAATAGTATTTTGTGATGCATTAAAGTTATACGAAGCATTCCATGCATTGTCTCAAATTTCACAGTCCATAAAGGGTTAGTGGAACACAGCCATGCTCACTTATTTGCATACAATCTGTGGCTGCTTTCAGACTATAATTCTCAAGGCAGAATTAAGTAGTTCAGACTCGCAAAAGTGTAAAATGTTTATTCCCTGGGTTCAACAGAAAAAAGATTACCAACCCCTGATTTAGATGAAAAGTTCCCCTCTTCACCACCTTCCATTCACCTTCCATTCCTCTTCCATCTTGGCCCTATTACACCAATGTAGCCCTAACACCCGGCAACCTCTGGCTTTGGAATGTACTTGCGTTGTTTCATAGATACATGGTGCTCCAAATTGTCAGGCTATAGTGGGAAAAATGGAGTTGAAGATAACAAGTTCTATGAAGCTTGTCTAAGGAGTGGAGTTGTCATTTGTTTTTTTCCGCCACAATATTTTTCCTTCCTCCAGCCTGAAATGCTGACTCTAGACTCTGCATTTCATTCACTCCAGCACGTGTCTACTGAGAGCAGATACAGGCAAGACACTCAGTATACTGGTTAATTCCACCCCTCCTTGTGGCCCCCCAGGATCATGACATAGACAGAAGTCACGGATTGAAAAATCGACAGAATTTAACTAGACAGAGAAGGGGGAGGTGATGAGAGGTGATGGTGATGGCTGAGGAGTGGGGTGAGTCAGATGGCCTTCAGTTCAGTTCAGTGGCTCAGTCGTGTCCACCTCTTTGCGACCCCGTGGACTCCAGGCTTCCCTGTCCATCACCAACTCCCGGAGCCTGCTCAAACTCATGTCCATCGAGTCAATGATGCCATCCAACCATCTCATTCTCTGTTGTCCTCTTCAAGTCCTCCTGCCCTCAATCTTTCCCAGCATCAAATGAGTCAGTTTTCCGCATCAGGTGGCCAAAGAATTGGAGTTTCAGCTTCGAATCAGTCCTTTCAGTGAACACTCAGGACGGATCTCCTTTAGGATGGACTGGTTGGACCTTCTTGCAGCCCAAGGGACTTTCAAAAGTCTTCTCCAACACCACAGCTCAAAAACATCTATTCTTCAGTGCTTAGCTTTCTTTGTAGTCCACCTCTCACATCTATATGTGACTAATGGAAAAACCATAGCCTTGACTAGATGGACCTTTGTTGGCAAAATAACATCTCTGCTTTTTAATATGCTATCCAGGTTGGTCACAGTGTTTCTTCCGTGGAGTAAGTGTCTTTTAATTTCTTGATTGCAGTCACCATCTGCAGTGATTTTGGAGCCCCCAAAATAAAGTCTCTTACTGTTTCCACTGTTTCCCCATCTATTTCCCATGAAGTGATGGGACCAGATGCCATGATCTTAGTTTTCTGAAGTTGAGCTTTAAGCCAACTTTTTCACTCTCCTCTTTTACTTTCATCAAGCGGCTCTTTAGTTCCTCTTCACTTTCTGCCATAACGGTGGTGTCATCTGCACATCTGAAGTTACTGATATTTCTCCCAGCAATCTTGATTCCAGCTTGTGCTTCATCCAGCCCAGCGTTTCTCATGATGTATTCTGCATAGAAGTTAAATAAGCAGGGCGACAATACACAGCCTTGACATACTCCTTTCCCAATTTGGAACCACTCCGTTGTTCCATGTCCGATTCTAACTGTTGCTTCTTGACCTGCATACAGATTTTTCAGGAGGCAGGTAAGGTGATCTGGTATTCCCATCTCTTTCAGAATTTTCCACAGTTTATCATGATCCACCCAAAGTCTTTGGCTTAGTCAATGAAGCAGAAGTACATGTTTTTCTGGAACTCTCTTGCTTTTTAAATGATCCTACAGATGTTGGCAATTTGATCTCTGGTTTCTCTGCCTTTTCTAAATCCAGCTTAAACATCTGGAAGTTCACAGCTCATTACTGTTAAAGCCTGGCTTGGAGAATTTTGAACATTACTATTATGTGAAATGAGTGCAGTTGTACGGTAGTAATTCTTGGCATTGCCTTTCTTTGGGATTGGAATGAAAACTGACCTTTTCCAGTCCTGTGGCCACTGCTGAGTTTTCCAAANTAAAGCCTGGCTTGGAGAATTTTGAACATTACTAGTATGTGAAATGAGTGCAGTTGTACGGTAGTAATTCTTGGCATTGCCTTTCTTTGGGATTGGAATGAAAACTGACCTTTTCTAGTCCTGTGGCCACTGCTGAGTTTTCCAAAGTTGCTGGCATATTGAGTGCAGCACTTTCACAGCATCATCTTTTAGGATTTGAAATAGCTCAACTGGAATTCCATCACCTCCACTAGCTTTGCTTATAGTGATGCTCCCTAAGGCCCACTTGACTTCACATTCCAGGATGTCTAGCTCTAGATGAGTGATCATGCCATCATGATTATCTGGGTCCTGAAGATCTTTTTTGTTTAGTTCTTCTGTGTATTCTTGCCACCTCTTCTTAATATCTTCTGCTTCTGTTAGGTCCATACCATTTTTGTCCTTTTTTGTGCCCATCTTTGCATGAAATGTTCCTTGGTATCTCTAATTTTCTTGAAGATATCTCTGAAAGTGAAAGTCACTCAGTCGTGTCCAACTCTTTGCAACCCCATGGACTATACAGTCCATGGAACTCTCCAGGCCAGAATACTGGAGTGGGTAGCCTTTCCCTTCTCCAGGGGATCTTCCAAACCCAGGGATCCACATTGCAGGCAGATTCTTTACCAGCTGAGCCACCAGGGAAGCCCAAGAATACTGAAGTGGGTAGCCTATCCCTTCTCCAGCGGATCTTCCCAACCCCGGAATCGAACCGAAGTATCCTGCATTGCAGATGGATTCTGTACCAACTGAGCTACCAGGGAAGATCGCTAGTCTTTCCCATCCTATTGTTTTCCTCTCTGCATTCATCCCTGAGGAAGGCTTCCTGATCTCTCCTTGCAATGCTTTGGAACTCTGCATTCAGATGGATATGTCTCTTGTTTTCTCCTTTGCCTTTTGCTTCTCTCCTTTTCCCAGCTATTTCTAAGGCCTGCTCAGACAGCCATTTTGCGTTTTTGCATTTCTTTTTCTTGGGGATGGTCTTGATCCCTGCCTTTGTCACTAACCTCTGTCCATAGTTCTTCAGGCACTCTGTCAGTCACATCTAACCCCTTGAATCTATTTGTAGTGACAAACAGATGATGTATGATTGTAAGGGATTTGATTTAGGTCATACCTGAATGGCCTGGTGGTTTTCCCTACTTCTTCAGTTTAAGTCTGAATTTGGCAATAAGGAGTTCATGATCTGACCCATAGTCAGATCCCGTTCTTATTTTTGCTGACTATATAGAACTTCTCCATCTTCGGCTGCAAAGAATATAATCAGTCTGACTCCGGTATTGACCATCTGGTGATGTCCGTGCGTAGAGTCATCTCTTGTATTGTTGGAAGAAGGTGTTTGCTATGACCAGATGGCCTTAGAATTGCCTGGATGGTAACGGGAGGGATTGCAGATCACCTGAGAGAGGTGGAGGAAGGGGGTGAATGGAGAAGAGAGAAGTAGGTGTGGGAGTGGAGAGTCAACGGTGAATTCAGGCTTAGACATACTGATGTAGAATGCCAGGTTCATTAATGATGGCTCTCAGCATAGGCAGTTATGGGACAGGAGTATGTTGCACAGAAGGGTAGGTTGTAAGAAGACTGTTTTTCAGGTTTGTCTTTCTTGTTTTAAGTATAGTTGATAGTTGATTTATAATATCGTTTAGTCACAGGTGTACAGCACAGTGATTCAGTCATATATGTATATTTTTTCAGATTCTTTTCCTTTATAGGTTATTACAAAATATTGAGTGTACTTCCCTGTGCTATTACAGTAGATCCTTGTGGACAGGTTTGTCTTACAGTCCAGTATAAGGTAAGGAATTGGTTCAGAGCCATGAGGCTGCTGAAAAAGAGAGTTTGGTCTTGAAGTAAAGGACTAAGCTTGTATAAGATGATTCACATGACAAAAGGATGGTTGTCTTCGTAAAAAGAGCCGCTACACGGGACACCTCGAACCAACTCACCCCATGCGGTGAAGCACATTCTTTTTTTTTTCCCAGATCAGCACTCTGTTCTCCTTTAGCTATTGTGTCTCTAAAGTAGCTGTTTTATGATGAGAATTAAGGTAAAGAGGTAGACTGCTCCATGTATTTATTTATCCAACTTTGTATTTTGTATTGGGATATAGCCAATTAACAAACAATGTAGCGAAGGGACTCAGCCGTACATACCCAAGTATCTGTTCTTCCCCTAGACTCCCCTGCCATCCCGGCTGCCACACAGCAGTGAGCAGAGTTCCCTATGCTTCACAGCAGGTCCTTGTTGGTTATCCGTTTTAAATGTAGCAGTGTTACAAGTCCATCCCAAACTCCCTAACTATCCCTTCCCCACATCCTTCCCCCCTGCAGCCATAAATTCATTCTCTTAAGTCTGTGAGTCTCTTTCTGTTTTGTAAATTCATTTGCATCATTTTTTAAAATATGGATTCCACATGTAAGGGCTGTCATGGGATATTTCCCCTTCTCTGTCAGACTCACTCCACTTAGTATGACAGCCTAGGTCCATCCATGTGGCTGCAGATGGCAGTATTTCATTTTTTAAGGAATTGTGTAGTCAGTCAGTTTTGACCGCGCCGGCCTTCGCTGCTGTGCCCAGGCTCTCTCGAGCTGTGGCGAGTGGGGGCTGCTCTTTACTGTGGTGCGCAGGCTGCTCGTGGCGGCAGCGTCTCTTCCTGCAGGGCGTGGGCCCTGGAGCACATGGTCTTCAGCAGTTGTACACAGGCCTGGTTGCTCCGCGGCACGAGGAATCTTCCTGGATCAGGAGTCACACCCATTTCCCCTGCACTGGCAGGCAGACTCAACCACCAGACCACCAGCGAAGTCCCAGAATGCTCCATTTTTTAACCCAGTTGCTACAAAGCTTCCTTGTATATTCCCACCCCTTGGAAAATGAAGGGAGGCAAAATGAACTTTTTGTTTGTAATTAGACCGCATATCTGTCAGTTAGAACTGAAGCGTTTTTATAACTTAAGACCTGACTGGTATATTAAATACAAAAACACATACATAGCTATGTGAGACAGAAGTGCTGTAGCAGCAGAGAGCCTGTTAGTGACAAGCCCATCGCATACTATCACACAGATGTGCTATAGGTGCAGGATCAACATAAATGGTTGGGAGGTTTATCATCGGGGTAGGGGAGGATAGCCATTTAACTCCTGCCTTGCTGACTGGTGTCATTCCTATTCCTTCATGAGTACTTTTTATTTAAAGGTCTGCAAACCACTCAAAATAGCCGATTCTACGCCATCTCTGCACGGTTCAAACCATTTAGCAATAAGGGGAAGACTCTGATTGTTCAGTACACAGTGAAACATGAGCAGAAGATGGACTGCGGAGGGGGCTACATTAAGCTGTTCCCTGCAGACGTGGATCAGAAGAACCTGAATGGGAAGTCCCAGTACTATATTATGTTTGGTGAGTTTCGATAGTACTGACAATCATTTCTGGTGATTGTTGAAAACCCCTTCCACTTATAGGATCCTTAGATTGACTTTGCTCAAGTTGTATTGAGAATGTCTAACTAAAGGTTTTTAGTACTGTTAAACCTAATTAATTTGGATAGGGCATGGCAACCCACTCCAGTATTCTCGCCTGGAGAATTCCATGGACAGAGGAGCTTGACAGGCTACAGTTCTTGGGGTCACAAAGAGTCGGACACAACTGGAGCACCTTAGCATGCCCACACACAGATTTAATTAATATAGCAGAAAGGCAACCGTACCATTCTACTGTTCTGGGGAGAAAGTTATTTATTCAGTATTTATATAGCCCAGGTAGGAGAAGGCAATGGCACCCCACTCCAGTACTCATGCCTGGAAAATCCCATGGATGGAGGAGCCTGGTGGGCTGCAGTCCGTGGGTTCACTAAGAGTCAGACACGACTGACTGACTTCACTCTCACTTTTCACTTTCATTGGAGAAGGAAATGGCAACCCACTCCAGTGTTCTTGCCTGGAGAATCCCAGGGACGGCGGAGCCTGGTGGGCTGCTGTCTATGGGGTCACACAGAGTCGGACACGACTGAAGTGACTTAGCAGCAGCATATAGCCCAGGTATTTTGAATGCCTCAGGAATGTATACCTTGACCATGGGCCATGTCATCCCAAAGCCTGTGTGTATTATGGCTGGTGAACTACGGGTGGGTTTTAATAACTTTTTTTGTGTGCTACACTGCCTGGCTTGCGGGGTCTCAGTTCCCCAACCAGGGACTGAACCTTGGCCACGGCAGTAAAAGCCCAGAATCCTAACCACTAGGTCCCCAAGGAACTCCCAGGTTTTTAACATTTTTGAATGATTAAAAAAAGGACAGTACTTTTGATCCATAAAAATAATAGGCACTCAGATTTCAGTGTCCACAAGTGAAGTCTTAATTGGAATGCAGCCTCTCTCTGTTCATTCACATCTTGTCTATGGCGGCTTTCAAGCAGTGGCAGAATTGAGTGGTCGTGACAGAGAGTATGCAGTTCACGAAACCAAAACTATTTACTGTCTGGCTCCTTACATCAAAAGCTTGTTGACTGCTGCTGCTGCTGCTAAGTTGCTTCAGTCGTGTCTGACTCTGTGCAACCCCATAGACGGCAGCCCACCAGGCTCCCCCATCCCTGGGATTCTCCAGGCAAAAACACTGGAGTGGGTTGCCATTTCCTTCTCCAATGCATGAAAGTGAAAAGTGAAAGTGAAGTCGCTCAGTCGTGTCTAACTCTTAGCGACCGCATGGACTGCAGCCCACCAGGCTCCTCCGTCCATGGGATTTTCCAGGCATGAGTACTGGAGTGGGGTGCCATTGCCTTCTCCGTGGTGACTGGTAGAATACATTAAATGTCTCTTAACACCAGGAGTAATTAACATCTGTGCTGGAACTGGGAAGGGACCACATTTGACTATAGGAACCAGACATAACTGAAATGTGTGGATTCGAAAACCTTTAAGACGCTGCGCGTGGGGACCGGGGTCCAGTACGGAGAGCCCTTTGTCCCGGGACATGGCCGGAAAGGCGGCTGCCCCCTTGCCCTTCATGCACCGCATGTTCGTGGGGAACCTGGTGCTAAACCATTCATAGACGACCTGCTTCTGGGTCGGGGTTTCATATGTAGCAGAGCAGCTCCCTCGCTGCGATCTATTGAAAGTCAGCCCTTGACACAAGAGTTTGTAAAAAGAAAAAAAAATAAAACCTTTAAGAATGAGGATTCTGGGAAGATGGGGGAATAGGAAGCACCGGGAATCTGTCTCGCCACCTAGACAACAGTTGCACTGGAAGAATCTTTCTGATGTAACTATTGTGGAACTCTGGAGTCAGTGGAAGTATTGCACCTTCCAGAAGACTGGGGAGGTCCCTGGTGGTGAATTTCAGTTCTTTCCTGGTGGTACCTACCCATCTCCCACCTCTAGCCACACGGCTAACAGACAGCTGTGCACCCTGTTCCTGGAGCAGCTTTTACTGGAACCAGGGTGGCAAAAAGGATCCTGTCCTCCAAATAACAAAGATCTGGGATCCGATGTCTGATTCCTGCCTCTGATGGCAGAGGCACAGCAAAACAGATGGTCAGCCATTGTTGTCACACCTCCATACGTTGTTCCCCCTGAAATGAATCTCAGGAAACTAAAAGGGCCAGAACCCTCCCTTCCCACCCTTCAATTTTCACCTTGCCCCCTTTAGGAAACTAGGCATTAAAAATTAGAACATTAAAAAAAATGCATATGCAAGGGAAACTAAAAAGTGACTGCACATACCCAGGAAAACACTCAGAAAAAACCCTGAGAAAACCCTGTTTATGTCCCAGGCTGACCCTTGGTACAGAGTGAGCCTTCAACAGATCAAGCAAAACACCAAAAACAACAAAGCAAAGCCTACAGAAGGAGGAGAATCCAGTTTCCAGAGTTAACATTAGACTCAAATGTCCAGTGTTTAACAAATAATCACAAAGTATACAAAGAAGCCAGAAAGTATGGCCCATTCAAATGAAAAAAAAAAATCAATATGAACTGTCCCTGGTAAAAAGACCTAATGACAGATGTGTTAGGCTTAAATATCTGTCTGGATGCTTCTAAAAGAACTAAATGAAGATGTAGTGAGAGTCAAGAAAAATATGAGAAAATGGAAATACAATAAAGAGATAGGAAAAAAGCAAAAAAAAAAAAAAGAGAGAGAGAGGAAGAAGAAGAAAGAAAGCCAAGGATATAGTAAACTTAACAAGAACCCAACATCAGATTCTGGAGTTGGGAAGTACAACTGACATAAAAAGTTCAGGAGAAGAGTGAAAGGCAGATCTGAGCATACAGAAGAAAGGATCCAAGAACTTGAAGATGGGTTGGTGGAAATGATTAAGGCTGAGAAGCAGAAAGAAATGAGACTGAAGGAAAGCAAGCAGAGCCTAAGGGACCTATAGGACCATCAAACAAACCAGCGTGTGCACTGTGGGAATTGCATAAGGAGGAGAGAGAGAGAAGGGAGCAGAGAGAATATCTGGAAAAAAAGAAAAACAATGGCCTTACAAATAGCTGTGAAAAGAAGAGAAGCAAAAAGCAAAGGAGGAAAGGAAAGATATAGCCATTTGAATGCAGAGTTCCAAAGAATAGCAAGGAGAGATAAAGCCTTCCGAAGTGATCAGTGCAAAGAAATAGAGGAAAACAATAGAATGGGAAAGGCTAGAGATCTCTTCAAGAAAATTAGAGATACCAAGAGAACATTTCATGCAAAGATAGGCACAATAAAGGACAAAATTGTTATGGACCTAATGGAAGCAGAAGATATCAAGAAGAGGTGGCAAGAATACACAGAAGAACTATACAAAAAAGATCTTCAGGACCCAGATAATCACGATGGTATGATCACTCACCTAGAGCCAGACATCTTGGAATGCAAAGTCAAGTGGGCCTTAGGAAGCATCACTATAAACAAAGCTAGTGTAGGTGATGGAATTCCAGTTGGCTATTTCAAATCCTAAAAGATGATGCTGTGAAAGTGCTGCATTCAATATGCCAGAAAATTTGGAAAACTCTGGAGGGACTTCACTTTCACTTTTCACTTTCACACATTGGAGAAGGAAATGGCAACCCACTCCAGTGTTCTTGCCTGTAGAATCCTAGGGACAGGAGAGCCTGGTGGGCTGCCGTCCATGGGGTTGCACAGAGTTGGACATGACTAAAGCAACTTAGCAGCAGCAGCAGCAGTGGCCACAGGACTGGAAAAGGTCAGTTTTCATTCCAATCCCAAAGAAAGGCAATGCTAAAGAATGCTCAAATTACTGCACAATTGTACTTATCTCACATGCTAGTAAAGTAATGCTCAAAATTCTCCAAGCCAGGCTTCAATAGTATATGAACCGTGAACTTCCAGATGTTCAAGCTGGATTTAGAAAAGGCAGAGGAACCAGAGATCAAATTGCCAACATCCGCTGGATCATCGAAAAAGCAAGAGAATTCCAGAAAAACATCTATTTCTGCTTTACTGACTACGCCAAAGCCTTTGACTGTGTGGCTCACCACAGACTGTGGAAAATTCTTAAAGAGACAGGAATACCAGTCCATCTTACCTGCCTCTTGAGAAATCTGTATGTAGGTCAGGAATCAACGGTTAGAACTGGACATGGGACAACAGACTGGTTCAAATAGAGAAAGGAGTACACCAAGGCTGTATATTGTCACCTTGCTTATTTAACTAATATGCAGAGTATATCATGAGAAACACTGGGCTAGAAGAAGCTCAAGGTGGAACCAAAATTGCCAGGAGAAATATCAATAACCTCAGATATGCAGATGACACCACCCTTATGGCAGAAATCTAAGAAGAACTAAAGAGCCTCTTGATGAAAGTGAAAGAGGAGAGTGAAAAAGTTGGCTTAAAGCTCAACATTCAGAAAACTAAGATCATGGCATCTGGTCCCATCACTTCATGGTAAATAGATGGGGAAACAGTGGAAACAGTGTCAGACTTTATTTTTTGGGCTCCAAAATCACTGCAGATGGTGACTACAGCCATGAAATTAAAAGACACTTACTCCTTGGCAGGAAAGTTATGACCAACCTAGACNGACAAGGAAGCCTCGTGTCTGCCATGTCTCACATTTACTCTTGAATTTAAAGTCTGGAATGGAAAAGGTCTTTCTTTAGATTGAAAAAGAATTTTAAGTGGCTCAGTTTGGGTTATGGTAATTATTCCCTCAAAACAGGATGGCAGAAATACCTGGCAAAAAAAATTACCACCTGTTGAATTAGAGATGATTTCACAAATATTTGATTTAGTTGGATTTGGTAAACGAAATAGCTGCAAATATCCACCTAATACTACCTTTAAATACACTCAACATGTCTGCTACATGTAAATTGCAAAGCAGCATATTTTGGAGTAAAAAAGATATTTAAAGTTTTCTGTATTATTTTGTTTTTAACTCAAAATCAGTTACATTTCACTCAAATCCATTGTGTCAGTCTTAGAACACTTCCTGTGATTTTTTAGCTGCAGTTTTTGGTTTGAGAGCAGCTTTCAGGTGTTCAAGAGTAAGAGAGAAATATGTTTCACTGGGCCCTTCCAAGGGCCTTAACTATGCGATCTTAGATTATGTTTAAGACACTGGATATGGGAAACGCGGCCCCCATTTTGCAAATAAGGAAACTGAGGCTCAGAAAGATGAAAATACTTGCCCAAAAGTCAGGTCAGCTCCACTTCAGAGCCCATACGCTTCCATTCTTCACAAAAATCCATTCCTGCATAACTATCTTATGATTGCTGTTAATGGAAAAAGTCCAGATTTTTCTGGTCAGATCTGGGCACATTCTGAAGCTGAATTAAATAGTAAAAGCATGTAGGTACTTAGAGAAGAAATTTCTGACCAATTTCGAGGGAAAAATACATTTCATGTTCCAATTCCAAGGTAATAATTCGGTTCAATTCAGTCGCTCAGTCGTGTCTGACTCTTTGTGACCCCATGAACCGCAGCACGCCAGGCCTCCCTGTCCATCACCAACTCCCAGAGTTCACCCAAACCCACGTCCATTGTGTCGGTGATGCCATCCAGCCATCTCATCCTCTGTCGTCCCCTTTTCTTCCTGCTCTCAATCTTTCCCAGCATCAGGGTCTTTTCAGATGAGTCAGCTCTTCGCATCAGGTGGCCAAAGTATTGGAGTTTCAGCTTCAGCATCAGTCCTTCTAATGAACACCCAGGACTGATCTCCTTTAGGATGGACTGGTTGGATCTCCTTGCAGTCCAAGGGACTCTCAAGAGTCTTCTCCAACACTACAGTTCAAAAGCATCAATTCTTCAGTGCTCAGCTTTCTTTATAGTCCAACTGTCACATCCATACATGACCACTGGAAAAATCATAACCTTGACTAGAGAGACCTTTGTTGACAAAGTAACGTCTCTGTTTTTTAATATGCTATCTAGGTTGATCATAACTTTCCTGCCAAGGAGTAAGTGTCTTCTAGTTTCATGGCTGCAATCACCATCTGCAATGATTTTGGAGTCCAGAAAAATGAAGCCTCTCACTGTTTCCACTGTTTCCCCATCTATTTGCCATGAAGTGATGGGACCAGATGCCATGATCTTCATTTTCTGAATGTTGAGCTTTAAGCCAACTTTTTCGTTCTCCTCTTTCACTTTCATCAAGAGGCTCTTTAGTTCTTCTTAGCTTTCTGCCATAAGATAAGGGTGGTGTCATCTGCATATCTGAGGTTATCCAAGGTAATAGACTTTCATACAAACAGTTCACATAGCTTTTGTGTTTTTTTTTTTAATTAAACTCTTTTCCAGCAATAACAACAACAACAAAAAGAAATTTCATAAACCACACATCTTTAGGGAACTCCACTGGGAGACAGATGTGGTGTTTTTTGTCCTCCCGTAGGATGCTATTTCCAAGTTCAGCTTCGCATCTACTCTGAAAAATTGTTAATATTCTTTAAGTAATTATGTGCAGCCTAGTTATCTCTTATTTAATCTGGAGGTTCATCACTACAGCTTCTAGAAGAAGTTGCAGTCATCTGTTTGTGTTTACAGAGTTTGTTCATGGGGGTGGGTACAGGCTTGGGTCTGTGGATGCAGTGGACTTCTTTCTGAGACAGAAAGACACACAGACGCTCTAATACATTCCTATGGCTTCAAGTCAATGAAGGTGCAGCTGGGTAATTCCAGACATTCTCAGAAGGCTTGACAGATTTTCTAGATCCCTCCTGTAAACCTGGCTTAGAATATTCAGAACTTCCTAGTCTTTGAGCAAGGAATAGAGTATCCTACAGAATTCCATTTCTTAGTGACTGAAACTTGATCTCATACCAATTTAAAAACCATTAACTTTGTTGTGTGTTTATCTTTTAATGTGGACCACTCTTAAATCCTTTATTGAATTTTTTACAATATTGTTTCCATTTTATGTTTCTTTGTTTTTTGGCCATGAGATGTGTGGGATCTTATCTCCCTGATCAGGGATGGAACCAGCACCTCCTGCATTGAAAGGCAAAGTCTTAACCACTTGACCACCAGGGAAATCCCCAAAAATCATTGACTAGAACTTCTTACAGACTTCACCATTCATCAGAATCTACATACTGATCATAACCTCTCTTTTGCTTATGATGTGGGGATATTGTTAAGAAAGAATATCTATATATGTGTACATTTTCTTGGAGCATAACAATAATAACAAATATTGAGCATTGCCATAATAAAAGCTTTACATGCATTAGCCCCTTGAATTAGCTTTGTGAAGTCAAGATTAACACCCCCATTTTATAGACTGGGACACTGAGGTGGGAGAGGCAAATACGTTATTTGCAAATATGTGTCAACATGGAAGGTGGCTGGGATCAGAGCCAGTCAGTCCAGCTCTAGAGCCCTCCTGTGGGTACAGGAGCCCTGGTCTGAGTTTCCGAGGGAAGGTCTGAGGTTCAGACGGCATGTGGCGGGGACGCTTACCAGACAGTTGTTAGACCTTCCTTTTCTTCCTCACATGCTGGCTTACCCTTGAGTTCAAAGTGGCTGCAGTGACCATGACCTGAACTGAATGTCGCCGTCCATTTAAAAAATCTCCCTGCGGGCATCTGATTATTCCCAGATGTGTACGCTCCCTGTGTCTTTGTATACTGTTTCAGGAGAATGGTGGGGATGTTGCTGTGGTGATGTATTACAGAAGGAATTTGAGAGCGGTTAATTTTTGTTTGTTTGTAGGACCTGATATTTGTGGATTTGACATCAAGACAGTTCATGTTATTTTACATTTCAAGAATCAGTATCACGCAAACAAGAAATCAATCAGGTGTAAGGTAAATGCTTTCCTATTAAATTGGTGATCGTGTTAACTCTTGAAAAGATGATAATGGAAGTTTGTAGAAAACAGTTTTGACCTTAAAATAGTTAAGGGAACCATGGGGTCCTGTCCCCACTTTCCAGTTTAGCAGGCCCATTAGAGACACTTGTCCATAACTTGGATTGGATTGGGTTCTGAAGTCTTTGGGTTTTTTTTATTGGATGAAAAATTATTTAATTTTAAACTTAAATTTACAGTTTTTTTAAACTTTTTGTCTTATGTTGGGATATAGTTTAACAAGGACTAACAATGTTGTGATAGTTTCTGGTGGACAGCAAAGAGATTCAGCCATATATAAATATATATAGACGTGTATCCATTCTCCCCCAAACTCCCCTCCCACCAGAAGGGCATACTTACTTCTCACCTTGCGCTGTGACATCCATTTATAATTTGCTTCGTAAGGGTTACAGCAGAATGGTGGCATTTCAGCCCCCATTATCATTGGGCTTCCCAGGTGGTGCTAGTGGTAAGGAACCCACCTGCCAGTGCAGGAGATGCAAGAGACTCAGGTTCGATCCCTGGGTCGGGAAGAACCCCTGGAGGAGGGCCTGGCAACCCACTTCAGTATTCTTGCCTGGAGAATCCCATGGGCAGAGGAGCCTGGAGGGCCACGGTCCATTTGGTCGCAAAGAGTTGGACGTGACTGAGCGACTTAGCGCACACGCACATCCATCATCATTAAGGAATGAAATATTCAGGATAAAAATCATTCTGGAGGAATTAATCTTCCAAGTAACAATACATTTTTTTCCAAAATATTTATTTGTTTGGCTGAAATGGGTCTTGCAGCATGTGGGATCTAGTCCTCTGACCAGGTACTGAACCCAGGCCCCTTGCTTTGGGAGCAAAGGGTCTCCAGCCACTGGACCACCAGGGAAGCCCCCCAAAACATTTTAAATTGGGAATATTTCTAAAATGAATGCATACATCCTTTACCTTTTTACCCAGAAGATCCTGTGAAAATGGCACCTTAGGTCTTAGGGCCTGTTTATACTCAATGATCCTGCCCCAGGCTTCTCCAAAGAGGCAGCCTGCATTAAGTTCCTGGTGTCTGGGCCTTAGGAAGAAGTAGCCTCCCCAGTGTACAGCCCTCACTTTGAAGGTAAGCACCAGGAAGTAGGGACTTGTCCCCTGAGGAATCTCTAGCACCCATAGCCTCTGGGAATCTGGGCAGGAGGCCAGTGTGTTGCAAGATGATTGACAGCAAGGAGGGGGAGCATACGCGCGTGCTCAGCTGCGTCCACTCTCTGCCACCCTGTGCACTGCAGCCCGCCAGGCTCCTCCGTCCTTGGGGTTCTCTAGGCAACAATACTGGAGTGGGCTGCCATGCCCTTCTCCAAGGGATCTTCCTGACCCAGGGTTCAAACCCAGGTCTCCTGCTTTGCAGGTGCATTCTTTACCAACTGAACCACTGGTGAAGTCAGGGAGCATCCATACGTGTCTCTTACTCAGTCCTGAGCAGTGGGTGTGGCTTCCTTCCCCACTGAGTCTCTGCAGAGTGGTTTCTCTTGGCGGCCCGCCTGCCGACCTGGTGGTTTGAAAGAGTCAGCAGGTCCCCCTGTATGTGAAGACCTGACGCCCTCCCTTGGGGCAGTGAGGAGGAGCTCAAATTCCAAGTCTCCCTCCTCCGCCTTAGTGTTGGACCAGCGGGCACGTCTTCGTGATTGACTCCTTTTCAACGGCAGCTCAGGAGTGCGAGAATGAAAGGGGGTGACCCTACCAGACGGAGGCTATGGGTTCTGGCCTGCACTGTGCCTGGGAGGCCAGAACTGGGTCACCTGGAGGCAGCAAGCCTACAGGGCCCTGGGTGGCACTGGCAGGTCAATGAAGCCCTGGGATGGCTGCTGGTATTTCTGCAAGCCTGCTAGAAAAATAAGAGATGAGTCTGTCGAGGGAGCTCTGGAGCCTCGGATCAGAGCAGCGAATTGGCATTAGAGCCTGCTGGGTGAGGAGTACAGTTTTCTTCACAGGGCTCCGATTGTCTCTGTGATGCTATAAAAGAAATGTAGTGGTCAGCCCCCTGGGGTTTTCCTGGAGGAGGTCTGGTCTGCATACCTCGGATGTTCTGGGGAGGGAAGGAGCGCGCGACAGGCAGAGAGATGGATGAGACTGTTAGATCAAGGCTTCAGCAGGGTGCAGAACCCAGGAGCATTTTATTTTATTTCGCTTTTGACTGTGCTGGGTCTTCTTTGCTGCACAGACTTTTCTCTAGCTGCAGCGAGTGAGGGCTGCTGTCCAGTTGCGGTGCATGGGCTTCTCACTGTGGCAGCGTCTCCTGTTGCGAAGCACAGGTCTAGGGGCACGGTCTTCAGCAGTCACAGTTCGCAGGCTCTAGAGCACAGGCTCAATAGTTGCGGGGCACCAACCTAGTCGCTCAGCGGCGTGTGGGATCTTCTCCGACCGGGTGTGGAACGTGTGTCTCCTGCATCAGCAGGCGGACTGTTTACCACTGAGCCACCAGGGAAGCCTGGAACCTGGGAACATTTTGACAGATGATTCCTGTGTGGGGTCCGAAAGACCTGGTGATGTTTGGAATGTGGATGTTGAGGGTGTGGGTGATGATCCTCAGCAGCATTGCTGTTAAACAGCAGGAGAAATAAAGGCCAAGAAAGGGGTCAGGACCGACTCAGGGGTCATGTGTAGAACAGCTGGTTGGGAAATCCTGGCTGATGCTGAGGAAGCACGCGTGTGTGTACCCAGTCACTCAGTCATGTGTGACTCTTTGTGACCCCAGAGCCAGCCAGGCTCTGCTGTCCATGGGGTTTCCCAGGCAAGACCACTGGAGTGGGTTGCCATTTCCTCCTCCAGGAGATCTTCCCCACCCAGGGACTGAACCCAAGTCTCCTGTGACATGAGGGAAGAGTAAATTGCTGGAAACTTTGAATCTGAAGCTTGGCTGACAGGTGGGGTTAAGGATGTTGGTTTGAAGCTGTTTACATATGTGAGAGTGTAGCTGTTATCCCTCAGGAGGTTTGAGCTTGTGGCCAAATCTCAGAGGGTGCCAGCCACGGGGCCAGCCAGCTCAAATTCTAAGCTAAGAAAAGGTGAGTGGAGACAAAGGCAGGCAGAGAGCAGGGGGAGAGCATCGGAAGAATGGTGCATTCAGCTGTCAGAGCAGACTTCAGGGTTGAAGGAGACACAGAATAAATACACTGTAGCGCTGATTCTGGATAGAGTTATCGGCGACACAGTACGGCAGGTCAAAGGGGTGCTGAAAAATCTTTAATTGTATTTATTTACTTTTGTCCATGCTGGGTCTTCATTGCTGGGTGGGCTTTTCTCTAGGTGTGGCAAGTGGGGGCGGCTCTCCCGTTGGGGTTCACGGGCTCCTCGTTGCAGTGGCTTCTCTCGTTGTAGGGCACAGATTCTGGAGCGCTTGGGCTTCATAGTTGCGGCACTTGAGCTCAGCAGTTGCAGCTCCTGGGCTCTAGATCACAGACTCAATAGTTGTGGCGCACGGGCTTCGTTGTTCCACAGCATGTGGGATCTTCCCGGACCAGGGACTGAACCCATTTCTCCAGCATTAGCAGGTGGATTCTTTACCACTGAGCCACCAGGGAAGCCCCTGAAAGTGTTTTGATTTGGCTTCTAGCAGGGAGAGACTCCTCCTGGCAGGGCCTTTATGCTGGGGTGGGGGTTTTCAAACCTGAGTGGTGTCAGAGACCCGGGAGGGCCTGTGAAAGTGACCAGAGGGTCCGCTGAGCTCCAACGCAGCGAATCAGGGCTGACCTGGGAATGAGCATTGCCCCTGTACCCCCAGTGACACTGATGCTGCCAGGGTATGGTGCTGGGGTCCCCTCTGCTGCTGACAGGCACATCCTGGGAACCCCCAGCTTCCCTAGGCACCCTCCCACCCACCTTCCAACCTTCCTTTATTTCATTTATTTTTGGCCGCACTGTGTGGCTTGAAGGATCTTAGTTCCCCAAGCAGCGATTGAACCCACGCCCCCCTGCAGTGGAAGCACAGTTTTTTTTTTTTTTTTAAAGTATATTTATTTGACTGCAGTGGTCTTAGTTGCATCTTTGGGATCTTACGTTGCGGCGCACGGATCTCTAGTTGTGGTACCCGGGATCAGTAGCTGTGGCCTACACGGGCTTAGTTGCTCCCCCTCACGTAGTTCCCCGACCAGGGATCAACCCTCATCGCCAGCACTGCAAGGCAGATTCTTCACCACTGGACCACCAGGGAAGTCTCCAGACCCCTTTTATTGAATGTTAAATGCTTTCCTTATGTCCAGTCTAGGCTTTTAACCATGCCCAAGAAAGAAACCAGGCCTACCCCAGCCAAGCTTCAACTGTTGGACAACTCATCAAGAGAGTGTTAGGAAGTTCTTCCCCGTGTTGAGAAACAGAGTGGGCTTCATTTGGTATCTTTCAGAACACTGAACAGGAAGTTGTTTTCCATACAACTTTTCCTAAGTCAAACAGCACAATGATCCCTTGGTTCACACTGACCTACCCCATCATGATTGCCTGGGAGGTTAGAGGTGAGAGCCATTGTCTTTGCATAGGAAAGGAATCAGCCACAGGGAAGGCTGCCAGTAGTGAGGAAGTACTCTCCGGAGGGGTGACTCTTCTGTAGGACACCCTTTCGTGGTCAGGTCAGCTCCTTTCTAAAGTGTCTCTGCTTGTGTTTACAGTAAGGCTTTGACCCATGACAACGTGCACTGCTTACCTAGACCTGCCCTGAAACATCGAGGGTCTCATTCTTTTCTTCTTCTCCCCGCAAAACACGCAGGTTGATAGCTTTACACACCTCTACACTCTGATTTTAAGACCAGACCTCACTTATGAAGTGAAAATTGATGGTCAGTCGATTGAATCCGGAAGCATCGAGTATGACTGGCAGTTAACGTCACTGAAGAATATGGAGAAGGCATCAGCAGAGGCTGAGGGTTGGGACCAGGCTGCCAAGGACAAATCCCAGGTGTGGATTCTTCCCGCACAGCGGCTAGAAAGCGTAAAGCGTAGTTTGTGAATACCCAGGGGCCGCACACCTGCTGCCTGGCTGGCAGTGATGGTGACGAGAGTAGAACAAGGCGCCCTCCGTAGAGCACATGTGCTGAACCCACCACACAGCTGCATACTTCAAGGCACTGTGAAAGAGTTAGAAGTATTTGAGATGAAAGCAAGAAGGGTTTGTTTTCTTAACCGGTATTTTTAAAATCTTTATTTATTTGGCTGCACCAGGTCTTGGGCTTCCCAGGTGCCTCAAGTGGTAAAGAATAATCCGCAGGCCACTGCAGGAGACTTGAGTTCAACCCCTGGGTTGGGAAGATCCCCTGGAGGGGAGCGTGGCAACCCGCTCCAGTATCGTTGCCTGGAAAATCCCATGGACAGAGGAGCCTGGTGGGCTACAGTCCATGGGGTTGCAGAGGGTTGGACACAACTGAGCATGCTTGCACCTGTGCCAGGCCTTAGTTGTGGCATGTGGGATCTTAGTTCCCTGACCGGGGATCAAACCCGTGGCCCCTGCAGTGGGAGCATGGAGTCTTAACCACTGGACCATCAGAGAAGTCCCAAACCTATGTCTTTTTCCAAAGAAAGGAAAATGCATCAGCAACCTTTATAAAAATGATTTTCTTTTCATTCTGCATTTGAACGTAGTATTTTTGAGCATCATAGTTGTGACCGGCAACCAAGCATCCATGACTGTAACAGGTGTATATTGGTTTCCTATTGGTGTTCAGTCAATAAGTCTTGTCCCCCCCTTTGCGACCTCATGGACTGCAGCACACCAGGCTCCTCTGTCCTTCACTACCTTCCGGAGTTTGCTCAGATTCATTTCCATTGAGTTGGCGATGCTGTCTAACCAAAAGGACCGCAAACTGCAGGCTGTGGTCGAAACCCCCGGTGAGGTTAGGAACCCCAGCACTCAGCCCTTCCACCATCAAGTTGAGGAGGAGAAAAGTGCACCCGGGGTCACAGGCCTGCCTCTGCCTCTTGGCAGATTTCCTTTCTCAAAGCTGAGAATCTAACTTTTCCCCCCTGCACGCATTTGAAGGACTGGGAGAAGCATTTTCTGGACGCCGGTGCCAGCAAGCCGAGTGACTGGAAGGGCGAACTGGACGGGGACTGGCAGGCGGCCATGCTCCAGAAGCCTCCATACCAGGTGCGTATGCGCCACCATCTTCCTGCCAATCCCCTCCCCACCTATGTCCCTGGGGACCAGCGGATATGGTTTGTTGTTGCAGGATGGCCTGAAACCTGAGGGCATAGACAAAGATGTTTGGCTCCATCAGAAGATGAAAAACAACTATTTGACCGAGTACGATCTCTCAGAATTTGAGAACATCGGTGCCATTGGACTGGAGCTTTGGCAGGTCGCTCATTTTGTCTTTCTGTTGTTTTCTGCACTGGGTCTCTATTGCCATGTGGGGCTCAGTAGTTGTGGTGCATGGGCTTAGTTCCCCTGAGGTATACGGAACCTTCCAGGACCAGGGATCAAGCCCGAGTCCCCTGCGTTGGCAGGTGGCTTCTTAATCACTGGACTGCGAGCGACGTGCAAGTCGCCAGGCTTTAAACTTGCTCTGGTTTAATAGCTCTGAACTTCAGCCTGAATTCCTGTTCCTGTCGTGCACCTGGCACCCCCACCCAGCCCCAAAACCTGCAGCCCTAGATAAAACGGACATCTTCCCTGTCCTCTGGACACTGCTTGTCTGCCCCCCACGCCCCCTGGAAATCCGTCTGGAGCTGACCTTGTGGTGCCTATCAGCTTTAGAATAAGACTGCAGGTTCTGATGTAGTGCGTCCAGGGTGGAGCCTGAGATCCTGAATCCCTAGCGATGCTGACGCTGCCCATCCGTGGCTCACACTTTGCACAGGGAGGTTCTCAATCAGCGGTTCTCAAACATCACTGGATGCTCGAGTCCCTGGGGAGACCTTCAACGCCTCTATGTCGGGTCGTACCCCAGGCCTGCTAAACCAGCATCCCTGGGAGTGAGACCAGGCATCAGCAGTCCTGTCAGTGTTCTCAGTGGTCCCCATACACAGCCGAGTTTGAGGACCAGTGCCTTGGAGGGGGCTAACAGTCCAGAAAAGGGCTTCAGCATGTGCTAATGTCGACCGCTAATCTCCGTGACAGTACTGGATAAGTCACAGCGGTTTTGATTTTGTGGAAATCCACACCAGTAACGAAGGGCTTATTTTCACCCACAGGTGAGATCCGGAACCATCTTTGATAACTTCCTGATCACAGATGACGAAGAGTATGCTGAGAATTTTGGCAAGGCCACCTGGGGTGAAACCAAGGTATGACGAACACAATGAGCTTTTTTATTTTTCCAAGAAGACAGCCCTTTATTATTTATGTGGGTGTTTGGCTGTGCTGGCTCTTCACTGTTGCACGTTTGTTTTCTTTAGTTTTGGTTGGCGGAGGCTGCTCTTCCCTGCAGTGTCAGGCCTTCTCGTTGCAGCGGCTTCTCTTGTTGCGGAGCACGGGTTCCAGAGCACAGCTCAGTAGCTGTGGCGCACGGGCTTACTTGCCCTGCGGCATGTGGGATCTTTCCGGACCAGGGATTGAACCTGTGTCCCCTGCATTGGCAGGTGGATGCTTAACCACTGGGCCACGAGGGAAGTCCATGAACACGATGAACTTTGCTTTTGTTATTCATTTATTTCCATACTTGAGTCTCACATATAGAAAAAGGTGCTTTACTTTTTCTATAATAAACACCCCACCCAGATCAAGATATAGAATGTCACCAGAGCTCTTGGAGCCTCCTCATGTCCCCTCCCAGCCGGCACTCACCCCCAAAGGAATGGCGGTTCCACTATTCCATCACTGCAGATGGATTTGACCTCCTTTTGAAATTCATGTCAGTGTAGCTACCCATTACTTATTCATTCAGGCCATGTTGTGAGGCTCATTTGTGTTTTCCCGTAGAGCAGTAGCTTGTCCTTCCTTTGTGAATATTCTAGAAGCTATGCATCTGTTCTCTGCGGATGCAGCTTTGGGACGCTTCCCGCTTGTGGCCTCAGGGATAAGCTGGTTCCCGTCATTCCTGTACCATCGTTCCTGTACCTGTCTTTCAGTGGCTACATGCCCAGGAGTAGACGGCGCAGTCACCAGTTCATACGCAAACAGTTTCCAGCGTGTCATCCTATTTACAATCCCTTCTGCATGGATGAGAATTTCAGTGCAGCAGGGAATGTAAATCTTCGGCCATGCTAGGCGTTACTGTCCATTGCCGATGAGTCGAATTTATTGAAGTCTGATTTATGTGCTGTGCAATGTACAGTTCTGTGAATTCTGACAAACGCTTATAGTTATGAAAACACCACTAAAAATCAAGATGTAGAACAATTTCGTGTGTGCGTGTTCAGTCCTGTCTGACTCTTTGCAACCCCATGGACTGTAGCCCCAGGCTCTTCTATCCGTGGGATTTCCCAGGTAAGAATACTGGCGTGGGTTGCCATTTCCTTCTCCTGGGATCTTCTCAACCCAGGGATCGAGCCTGATTTTCTCGGATCTTCTGGATTGGCAGGCAGATTCTTTACCACTGTGCCACCTGGGAAGCCCAGAACAATTTCACCACCCCCAGAAGTCTCCTTGTAACCAGCAACTGCTGATGATCTGGTATCTGTCCCTATTGGATTTTTTGTTAAAGTATTGACAATGCTGTGTTAGTTTCAGGTATACAGCTCGCTCTGTGTGTGTGTGTGTGTGTGTGTGTGTGTGTGTGTGTATTCTTTTTCAGATTCCGTTTGCCTTATAGGTTATTACAAGATGTTGAATATAGTTGGTCCCTGTGCTGTACAACAGGTCCTTGTTTTTATGTCCCTATAGTTTTGCCTTTTCCAGAATGTCATATTAATCAAATCATGTAGTATAGGTGGTCTTCTCTCGTCTTTTTCTTTTTTGGCCTCACTGTGCGGCACGTGGAATGTTAGTCCCCTGACCAGGGATTGAACTCGTGCCCCCTGCATTGGGAGCAAGGAGTCTTAACCACTGGAGGCACGGGGTCTTTCTGAGTCAGTGTCCCTCACCAAGCGCAGTGCCTCCAAGATTTCTTCATGTTGCTGGTGTTTCATCAGTACCTTGTTTCTCCATCTCACTGTGTAGTTTATCTGCTCACCAGCTAATGGACATTTGGGTTGTTTCCAATTTTTAACAGTATGATCAAAGCTGAGAACAATTTCGTATATAGCTTTCGTGTGTGTGTGTGTGGATGAGCGCTTTTGTTTCTTTTGGCTAAAATCCAGGATGGGGTTTGCTGAGTTGCATGGTGTGTCTTTAACTCTATGAGAAATTGCCAGACTGTTTCCCAAGGGGCCACACTGTTTGGCACTTCCTCCAGTCTCCCCAGCACTGGGGGTTGTGGGTTTCTACAGGTGTGTCGTGGTATCTCTCTCTAGTTTTGTGTGTATTTCTATGGTGAGGAATCAAGGTGGGCACTGTTTCACGGTTTTTGTGGCCATTTGGACATCCTCATTTGTGAAATACCTGTGTTCTTTAAATTAAAAAAAAAAAAATCTTTTGGCCCCGCTGCACGGCATAAGGAATCTTATTTCCCCAACCAGGGATCAAACCCAGCCCCCTGCATTGGCAGCACAGTCTTCACCACCGGGAAAGTCCAAAATACCTGTGTGTTAAGATGTAAGTTTTGTTGTTAATCAGGTATGGCAAGACTCCCAGACCAGGAAGTGGCCACCATCAAAAAAAAAAAAAAAAAAAAAAAGATGATTTGTTTTACTAACAGATTCTGAGAGGAAGGGGCACACCAGGCCATGCAGGGCCACATGGGGAAGCACCAGTGTTGGTCAGGAGGCAGAGGGAAAAGGTGGAAGATATGAGCAAAAACCTTTGGTTTGGTCTCTGCAGGAAGGAGTAGATGAAGCAGGATAAACAGGCTTAGGACTGGCTAGTTTTAAGAGTTTCTGTGGGCCCTGAGGCTAGTTCTCTATCACCTGGCAATGGGATAAATCAGATGAAATATCAGCCCTGAATATAAAAAGCCCAGTAGTGGAGGTGGTTAGGGATGTGAGCTCTGGATGTAGCTTTCAGGCATTGACTCTCTAAGACTCAGTCCCCTTGGAGGGGCTATCCCTCCCTGGGTCAGCAGGGCCCCACACGTCAGAGCAATAGCAACGGGTCACATCTGGCACCCTGGGACCAGCTGCAAAGTGGGTGGTCCCACTTTGAACATTTCATGGCATTTCGGGGGGAGACTTCCCCTTCACCGATGAAAGGTGGTTATCACTAAGGGGTTTTTCTTATGAGCCATTTCTTCTTGACTCTGATTTCTGCCACAAAGTCTTACTAAACTCTTTACGGCAATGACTTCGGGAACCTCCTTGACGTGTCTGCACTCAGTTCGGGCCTTTCTTTTAATTATACAAATTTGGAGTTTCTCATTTAGGCTCTGAGGCCTCTTCTCATCTGTCCCTTACTGGTCAGCTGGTTGAAAGACAGCCCCAGGTGCTCTGGGAATGGAAGAAGGAGTGGGTATTTGTTTCCTGGGGCTGCCATAACAATATCACCACAAACTCACTGGCTTAAAGCATCACATCACAGTTGGGAACTTCCCTGGCAGTCCAGTGGTTAAGACTCTGAGCTTCCACTGTAAGGCGGGTGAGTTCGATCCCTGGTCAAGGAACAAAGATCCCTCATGCCATGAAGCTGGTCAAAAACAAAAAAGCCCATGGCAAATGCATTCTCCCGAATTCTGGGGGCCCAAAGTCCAAAATCAGTATCAGTGGGCTGAAATCAGGGCATCAGCAGGGCTTTGCTCCCTCCAAAGGTTCCAGGGGAGAACCCTTATTTCATCTCGCAGCTTCTGAAGGGTCCTGGTGCCCCTTGGTTTGTGGCCACATCCTTCCAGTCTTTGCCTCTGTCGTCACATGGCCATCTCCTCTTCCATCTCTGTTTGTGTCAGATCTCCCTCTGCCCCTCTCCCATGAGAACACCGTGATGGAATTTAGGGCCCACCTGGTGAGCCAGTAGAATTTCCTTATCTCAACATATTTAATCACATCTGCAAAGCTGCTCTGCCTACATAGTGTGTGTGCGTGTGCTAAATCGTTTCAATCGTGTCTGACTCTTTGCAACCCCGTGGACCGTAGCCCACCAGGCTCCTCTGTCCATGGTATTCTCCAGGCAAGAATACTGGAGTGGGTTGCCATGCCCT
>SJYX01005870.1:0-14241 GCA_006410675.1 Oreotragus oreotragus | reverse complement strand
GGCGGGGGTGGGGGGCCCTCCCCAGGCGCCCCCTTCCCCCATCGCAGAAGCTGCCGCCTCACAGTTGCTGCAGGGCCGGAGGGGCTGGGGGCTGCCTACCTGGGGCCTGCTCGGTGGTGATGACCGTGGTGGTGATGATGGTGGACGTGGTGGTCTCCTGGCTCTCCTCTGAGGCTGACCCGGTCAGCTCGGTCTCCCCTTTGTCCACCAGCGTCCCGGGGCTTGCGTCCTCCGGGGGAGCCTCCGGGGCCTCCTCGGGCACGGCGGGCGCCCCGGGGTCAGGGCCCTGGGGGAGCGTGTGGGCCACCAGCGGCTGCGAGGTGAAGGGGGCGATCTGCAGGGGCGCGGGGGTCGTGGGGACCGCGCCTTCCTTCCGCTCCAGCCAGAGGGGCTCCTCGGAGGACAGAGACAGCGGGCGGGTCTCCTCCCCTGCGGAGGCCAGGGGGTCCTGGTCACCGGGTGGGCGGGGCTTCCCCGGGGCGGAGGCCAGGAGACCCGGGCCCGGGGATGTGGGCTGGGCCGCGGTGCCCTGCGTGGCCGCTGCGGGGGTGGCCTTCGGCCTCAGCTGCTTCCTGGCCAGGTTCACCTGCTTGAGCGAAGGCGGCTTCTTCCTGGCGGGGAAGGCGTGCCTGCTGCCCGGCTCCGCCGGAAGCGGAAGCAGCGTAGACACAGCCTCCGGGTCTTGAGGCGCGAAGGGGACGGTCCCTTCCAACTCCGGCTCGCGAAGCTCATCCCCAGACTGCACTGGATTCAGAGGGGCCGTGGTGACGCTCTCTTCGGGGTTCTCCTTGCTCAAACTGCTGCTCCCCAGGATTTCGGAGGGCAGAAGGTAAGTATCTGATTGGCCGGCATCTCCCTCTGGGGGCTCATCTTTGAAAGAGAACAGAGGCCAGTTAGTTAGCTTGGGGCCGGGGACTTTGAGTCCTCTACCTGGCCCATGCTGAGGGTGGCCCCTTTAAGGTGGGACCCAAGGCTTGCCAGGATGCTGGCACATTTTGATCCGTAGATGTAGGGCTGCCACCTTTCTTTCCTTCCTTTTGCTGACTATGGAGACTGGAGTGATCTGGGCCAGCCCCAGTTAAGCATTAGAGCTACAGAAATCGAGGACATAGAATCTCATGGTCCTAATAAGAAAGCAGAAACAATCATATTCAATGTGATAAATGCTTAGGAAGAGAGCAGCTCTGTGTGCCAAGAGGACAGAGAGGACAGGCCTCTAACCCAGTCTCTGGGCAGGACCACCATGTACAGTTGGGCAGGTTGCTCACTGCACAAGGTCATCCCAGTAAGAGGATGAAGGGGGCTGTAACCAACCCACAGTCTCTTCTGAAAGCTGTGTGCCCTGACTCAGGGCTGTATTGTCCCAGGACCTGTCTCTTATACACATCTGGCGGGGGTGGGGGGCCCTCCCCAGGCGCCCCCTTCCCCCATCGCAGAAGCTGCCGCCTCACAGTTGCTGCAGGGCCGGAGGGGCTGGGGGCTGCCTACCTGGGGCCTGCTCGGTGGTGATGACCGTGGTGGTGATGATGGTGGACGTGGTGGTCTCCTGGCTCTCCTCTGAGGCTGACCCGGTCAGCTCGGTCTCCCCTTTGTCCACCAGCGTCCCGGGGCTTGCGAGCTCCGGGGGAGCCTCCGGGGCCTCCTCGGGCACGGCGGGCGCCCCGGGGTCAGGGCTCTGGGGGAGCGTGTGGGCCACCAGCGGCTGCGAGGTGAAGGGGGCGATCTGCAGGGGCGCGGGGGTCGTGGGGACCGCGCCTTCCTTCCGCTCCAGCCAGAGGGGCTCCTCGGAGGACAGAGACAGCGGGCGGGTCTCCTCCCCTGCGGAGGCCAGGGGGTCCTGGTCACCGGGTGGGCGGGGCTTCCCCGGGGCGGAGGCCAGGAGACCCGGGCCCGGGGATGCGGGCTGGGCCGCGGTGCCCTGCGTGGCCGCTGCGGGGGTGGCCTTCGGCCTCAGCTGCTTCCTGGCCAGGTTCACCTGCTTGAGCGAAGGCGGCTTCTTCCTGGCGGGGAAGGCGTGCCTGCTGCCCGGCTCCGCCGGAAGCGGAAGCAGCGTAGACACAGCCTCCGGGTCTTGAGGCGCGAAGGGGACGGTCCCTTCCAACTCCGGCTCGCGAAGCTCATCCCCAGACTGCACTGGATTCAGAGGGGCCGTGGTGACGCTCTCTTCGGGGTTCTCCTTGCTCAAACTGCTGCTCCCCAGGATTTCGGAGGGCAGAAGGTAAGTATCTGATTGGCCGGCATCTCCCTCTGGGGGCTCATCTTTGAAAGAGAACAGAGGCCAGTTAGTTAGCTTGGGGCCGGGGACTTTGAGTCCTCTACCTGGCCCATGCTGAGGGTGGCCCCTTTAAGGTGGGACCCAAGGCTTGCCAGGATGCTGGCACATTTTGATCCGTAGGTGTGGGGCTGCCACCTTTCTTTCCTTCCTTTTGCTGACTATGGAGACTGCAGTGATCTGGGCCAGCCCCAGTTAAGCATTAGAGCTACAGAAATCGAGGACATAGAATCTCATGGTCCTAATAAGAAAGCAGAAACAATCATATTCAATGTGATAAATGCTTAGGAAGAGAGCAGCTCTGTGTGCCAAGAGGACAGAGAGGACAGGCCTCTAACCCAGTCTCTGGGCAGGACCACCATGTACAGTTGGGCAGGTTGCTCACTGCACAAGGTCATCCCAGTAAGAGGATGAAGGGGGCTGTAACCAACCCACAGTCTCTTCTGAAAGCTGTGTGCCCTGACTCAGGGCTGTATTGTCCCAGGACTGGGGAAGTTTGGATGTTTTTTGTTTGTGTTTTGCTTATTTTTAACTAAAAAGTGTACAAGTGACCTTTTAGGAGACGCAGGAAGATTTGAGGATCCAGAGTTATGAGGCAGAACAGAGGGGTGTGGGAAGACCCTGGAGGCCTGGCTAAGGTGGGTGGAAAAGAGGAACGAAGAACGGGACAGAGGTGGGGGGTGATTAGAGAGAAGGCTGGGGAGCAAGGAGGTCAGGGTCAGGCTCTGGTGGGCCTTGTACATCCTGCTGGTTCCTTAAGATTTATTTCTGTCTTGAAAGTAAAATCGCCTATAATTCTAAATAAGGGCTGGCCCAGGCCACTGTTTGGCAGAATCATGTCTGAAAGCAGCCTCATCATCCTCTTCTTTGACACTCAGTTCTGCCAAATGGAAGCTGGCAAATGGCTTTACCTCTCTGAGCCTCAGTTTCCTGAGCTGTAAAATGGGGCTGTTATCCCTGTCTCCTAGGGTGGTCATCGTTCAAGAGGGGAATGTAGGGAAAGAAAACACACACATATGCACAAGTGGGTCCGTTACCCACGGTGAGTGCCTGGCGTGGGCTGCTGTCATTGTAATCACCTCTCAGCAGGGGACCCGAGCAGTCAGAGCATTCCAGATGAGGCTCTCCAGATAGAGAGGAATTCTGTCCTGGGGGACAAAGGGCTGATCGCTGTCCTTGTCAGTTTCCCCGCAGAAAGACGCTCGCCCAGCCACAGAGTCTTGGGCCCTTAAGCGCTGTCATCCAAACTCATCTCCCTCAGAAAGGTTCATTTGCTTTCATGGAGTCAGCAGTGGCAGTGGCTGAATCCATCTAGACTGCAACAGTGTGCACCTGACATCAACAAATATTCCTGTGGTATAACTGATTACCAGCCGGTGGGCATTCCAGGCCGATGGAAACACCGGGGCGGAAACAGACATCGGGGAGGAGAGGGTGTGCAGAGGACCTGAGCACAGATCCAGGTACCTTATGCCAAGCAGATTGTCTTGGTCCAAGGTGGGATGGGTTGAGGCTTTGGGGTTAGACCTGAGTTCAGAGCCTGCCTTTGACAGTTGCTAGCTGCATGGACCTGGGAAAGTCCATTAAACCTCTTTTATGTAACAGATCATGGGATCAGATCAGACATGGGGCTGCTGAAAAGCTGTAGCTTTTACGCTCACAGTCGCTTTTATCAGATGATTGGTACTGACCATCTTTGTAGACTGTCGAGTGAGAAGGCTGTGGGGCAGAAAGAAGAGAGGATGAGAGTTCAATACACCTGGCTCCCAAGACCCAGCTGTGGTTCGACGCACAGAGCTTGGATGCAGCCAAGAGCTTGGGGGACCTGCATGGTGGTCCTCTCCTGGCTACCACTCCCCATCATAACTGGGTATGTTATGATAGGTAGGTTTCTTCTTCTCACAGTGTGTCAAATGGACCGCTAGACTGGATGAAGTCTAAGGGTCCTTCCAGCTCTGATAGCACTGACTTTTCAAACAATCAGGTGACTGGTAAGTATGCTTAGGGCCTGTTGGTAATCTTGCTAAAAAGGGCAAAGTGACAGCCTCAGTCCTGACTCGGGCTTGTGAGTTTTGTGGGGCCCTGTGGCTACATTAGTTTCAGGCAGTCTTTCCACAGAAATGTCCCCTTGATCACAAGGGACTGGAGGAGAGACAGGAAGAGGAAGAGGGAGTGGGAGACAGAGATGTTAGGAAAACAAGCTGTGTCGAAGGTGATAAAAGATTACAGATGACTGATATTTGTAACATTGCCTCCTGATTGCTTTATTGAGTGCCGAATATGTGCCAATATTTAGCTGAATATTTGTTAAACGCTTTGTATCCATTACTTCATTTACGTCTTTCTCGACCTTGTTAATTAGAAATCAGTATTCTTATTTTACGGATGGGCAGATGGAGGTTTGGGGTATTAAATAACTTTCCAAGATCATAGAACAAAGCTGGGTTTCCTGCCTTGGTTTTCCTGATGGCACAGACCATGCTGCTGCCTTTTAAGAAATATGGGGCATATATATTTTAAGAAAATGCAGTACTATCACCTGCGCCCCCCTTGTCTGCTTGAATCGGCCTCTCCCCACTGCAACACTCTTCTCTCTAAACCCTTAGTGGGGAGANAGCCCAAAGGGGTTAAATTAATTGTCCAAAGCCAGAGTCTCTCCTGAAGTCCAGCTTTTTTCAATGAAAATTCATGTCCATGTCCGAGGCCATCCCTCCAGACACACTAACCTCTCCTGAACCTGTCTCTTATACACATCTAGATGTGTATAAGAGACAGTGATAGTACTGCATTGCGTCTCTGCTAAGTGGGCTACAGCATATTCCAACACCCCATAGATGATACCCCCATCCCTCAGTGCATTCCTTGTTAAAATACAAATTGCTGGTCTCCCCTGCCAGACCCATCACATCTGGATCTTCTCTGAGCCCAGTGAGACCCAACAGAGCCGGGGAAAGTGGAAGGAAACAGGAGAGAAATGATCCTATAATCAATTCCTGCTTCCCAATCACTGTTCCCACCTCTGAGATCCCCAGGAAAACCTGGTGCCCATCTCAGCAGCGATAAAGCATCTTAGGAAGCAAATCCATGGGAATGAGTCAGTCTTTTCCCCACTGAACACCTGACTCCCAGGAAGAGTTGTATATTTGCTGTGTTAATTCACCTCCCTGCCCCCAGTGCCCCTTACCCCTCCGAGCTCACACACGCTGCAGTCTGGCTGGCCGGCTGGCTCCAAGCTGAAGGCCATGTTCAAGAGAGATGAGTACGTATCTGTGACCTGAGTATATGCAGCCCTGGAGACGCAGCGTTTGTTCTCGACTGGGACACAGGCCAAATGAATGCCATGTGAAAACATGTCCCAGTGGGAATTAGTCAGATTGGATTCCACGGCCTCACGGATCCAGAGACTTCACTTGCTCAAATAGGCTGGCTTTTCCCGGGGCTCCAGTGACCACTGAGTTACATTAACTCCTCTTCCCCAAAGCATTTAACTTTTTCAGTCACCGTAATCACGTTTGGCTGGTTCTTCCTTTAATGCGGGCATTCGGTGCCCCACTGGGATGCTGTCGATCAACTACTGGGTGAAGGTGCTGAGTGCTGACTCTCCCTGCTGGTTGGCCCTCCGCATGAGAGAGTCAGCACTCTAGGACATGGTCCCTGCATTCAAGAACTTAGGAAGGCATAGCAACAGGTCCTACTGTATAGCACAGGGAACTATATTCAATAACCTGGGATAAACCATAATGGAAAAGAATATGAGAAAGCATATGGATAACTGAATTGCTTTGCTGTACAGCAGTAATTAATACAGTGTTGTGAGTCAACTCTACTTCGATTTGAAAAAAAAAAAAAAAGGCAGACAAACAACAAAAACTCAACATGGGTACCAAGCAGAAGAGACGGGGTTTTAATTACATCCTTATGCTGTTTTCCTCTCTTGAGACAGCATGGAGCAACATCGAAGGCAACTGAGCGTTTGTTCTGCCTTCCAAGTTGGGAGAAACACCTCTCCCTCTCTCTCTCTCTCTTTACTAACGTTGATGGGGAGATGGAAAGTTAGACTTGGAAGCACGCCATTAAAGTCAAAAAAGCACATGTTCGGAAGCCATGAAGCTGACGATTTTTTGTCTTAAATGCCCAGCATCAGCGGAATGGCCAAGAATGGCCTGGACTCTGAGCAACAGCGGGTCGTCACGCAGGCACGAAAGGACAGGCCAAGAAGTGGAGGAAACAGAAGCCAAATGATGCTTCTGCTACAATGTTCTGTGAAAACAGCAAGATGGAAAGTTCTACGGTGTGGATGCAAACGACTCGACGCAAACAGCTCAAGCAAATGGCGATGCAGAGTCTTTTTTTGACTCGGAGGAGTGGCCCCCAAGCGTGGTCCTGGCTGCCTCTGGGTGGTGGGACTTCTGGAGACGTGTTTGCTTCCTTCTACTTGTGGGCATTTTCCAAAATGTGTGTTAAGAAGTATTCCAAACTTCTTAAGAGAAAAAAAATTATGAAAAGAGGAGGGTTTAAATGCTGCCTTTAGCTCCTTGTGATGGGGAGGAGGCGGGAAATCAGACACACATTTGTAATCAGGGATGTGCTTTGCTCACTGAGTCATTGCACCCCTTGGGATGCGGTCTCCTGGGGGGGGTGTCATTGGACTGTTCACAGTGGGTGCTTTTAGGAGGAGGGGATGGCAGGTGGATCGAGGGGTATCTGTTTGCTAAACAGTGGTACAAAATGCTAGTCACTCTTCTCTTTGACATTACTCACATCTGATTCAGTGGTGCGTTCTTGTACCTTCACTCTCCACGATGAGGACTTGCTTAGCTCACACTGGTGGATTTGCCTGGCCTCATCAAGGGACAAAACCCCAAATTAATGTCACCTCCTGCAGACGGAACGTTTCCCAGAGTTTCTGATCACAAGGTATCCAGAGGAAGGGCTGGAGGTCTAGAGAGGGAAAACGGACTGCCCAGGGTCACACCGCCTGTTTGTATCCGTAACAAAACAATGAGGAGCCCACACCCCGCAGCTAGAGAGTAGCTGCTGCTTGCCACAGCTAGAGAAAGCACGGGCGTGGCACCGAAGACCCAGCGCGGCCAAAAAGAAAGAAAGACTGTTTGAGGCTTGGAAGAAAACCACACCCCAGCACATCAGGCAAAACCAGAAACAAGCCTAGGAACATCTGACTGCCCTGAAGAATGTCGGTTGATTCCATGCTTCCTACATCTGGGCTGGGCCGCAAGGGGCCATCCCGTGCGTTGCAAGATGTTGAGCATTATCTCTGGCCCCCATTCGCTGCAGGACAGTAGCACCCTTCCCCCACCCCCTGGGGACAATCAAAAATGACCCCAGACATTGCCAAATGTCCCCTGGGTGGGTGGGTGAGGGGGGCTAGCCAAAGACCCTCTGGTTGGTGGCCACTGGTATTGCCCCCAGAAGTGAATAGACCTTCCCGCGTCATTCCTGGAGCTGATGTGCTTTGTCTCACTTACATCGTTGACTTTTGGGGCAGAGAAGGTCTTAGGCTTATCCCTACTTTACAGATTAGGACGCTGACATGAGTGAGGGCGGTGTTTCTTCCTCTCACTCACATTTGATCATTCATTCACTGAGCACCTGCTGTGGTCCAGACACGGGCAACAAGGGGCTGGCATGCAGAGGTCCACCCCGGAGAGCAAAGAGCCAGAGCTGATGGGTACAACCCCTTCCCTTCAGCCAGAGAGGACCCGGCTCACCCAGCCCACTCAGGCCTGCGGGAACGAGGCCCCTGCGGTGGCTTCGTGGTTCTGATCACCTGGACTTGGAGAGGAGTTTCCGGGACAAAAGGGGCAGAGATAGAGGGGGTGGGCTTGGGGTTTCACCTCAGGCTTCACTGGCCGCCTTCGGCCTACACCCGGGCTAACAATACTGATGTTCAGGCTGTGATTAACACCCTGCAAAGTGCCTTCCCAGCTGTGATCTCTTTCCAGCCTCCAAACAACTCTGTGAGTTTGGTGTTTTGTTTTGTTTTCCATTTTATAGATGAAAAAAAAAGGTCAAGGCTCAGAAAGAGGAAGCGACCTGTCCAGGATGGTTAGAGCAAATTGAGGATAGGATTCAATACTTTCTGACCTTGTTTCCGGCGTCCTTTCCTCCTTCCCACATCTGCAAATATTTTTTTCCCTATAAAATAGTTTATTTGAAAAAGGCAGGAATACTTGAAAGGCATGAAGTCAGAAGTGTCAGCCTTGTACCAGCCTGACTCGCCCGCTAGTCCTGCCTTCCAGAGGGAACGCGTGTTAATGAGATCTTGTTTAACCTCCAAATAAAATGTATTGATGTAAAAATAATAAAGTATGTTACCTCAAAATGTGGGTAAATTGGGGTCAGAGTCACTGGGGTTCCAGACTTAGCCTGCGGCTAACTGCCCACGAGACCCTGGACGGCCCCTCCCTTCTCTGGGCCTCCCCTTTCTCATCTGTAAGATGAGATCCCATAGCCTTATCTCTTAGGGTCGGGAGAAAGTGCGATGAAACCACGGGTGTACAGAACAGCTCACACAGCAGCCGTCAACTCTCGTGAGCTCTTTTGCTGCTTTCTGCTGGTCTGAATATTCACCGGATTGTGACATTGCGTGTACTGCCCTGTCACTAAGAAATGCATTTCGAAATATTTCAGTCATTCAGAAAGAGTTTAAGACTAAGCCAGCAGATACCCATGTGTGTATGCCTTTAGCCTAAGAATCAGAATGCGCCCTGGTACAGTCCAAGCCTCTGTTTGTTCTCCCTACATCCTCTCCCTTTTCTCCACCTCCTGGGAGTAACTACTGTCCTGAATCTGGCCTTCAGCATTCTCATTTATTAAGTACATTACCTGCATTTAATATTCGTAGTTATCGTGTGCATTTATCATACATGTCGGTACCGCTGAGCACTGCATGGCACTGTGCAGACTTTCTGTGTGAACCCTCCTGAAGCTCGCTCCTTTCTTCTCTTTTCTTCTCTTGCCCTTTCTCTTGTTCAACACTTTGAGATTCATCTATGTTGGTAAGTGTCGTTTGGACTGATTCGTTTTCACTGCTGCACACTACTCCATTACGCTAGTGTTCCACCACCATTTTTCCCACTTAAAGCCCATCGTGGCTATCTGTCAGCACCTGTGCAGCCGCTTCCTTCTTTTTTAATGGCTACATTAAAATGTGGCCTTCCCCGGTGGCATAAACACATACGTGGTTGAACCAGGCTCTTGATTAACATCCAGATAGTTGCCATTCTCTCCCCTGTCATCCCAAATAACACTGCCGTAGAGATGTATCTTTGGTGAGCATGACCAGGTAATTCTTCAGGAGGGTGTCCCTGAAGTTGCACTGCTCGGCCAAAAGATTTGCATATGTAAAATGTTGACACTGAAGAGGCACCTTCCAAAAAGACAGGAGCCTGTTTGTTCCCCCTGCCGCCGACTCTACACAAGACTGCCCGCCAGGCTCTGTCTATGCATAGCTTCCAGTGACTTTTTACAAAACGTAAATGTATTTATTTATCGTTGGCTGTGCCGGGTCTTCGTCGCTGCACAGACTTGCTCTGGTTGTGGTGAACAGGGGCTGCTGTCGAGTTGCTGTGCGTGGGCCTCGCTGTGGGGGCTTCCCGTTGTGGGGCACAGCTCTAGGCACGTGGGCTTCGGCAGCTGTTGCGTGGGGGTGTCCGGAGCTGTGGTCCTCGGCTTAGTGGCCCCGTGGCATGTGGAATCTTCCCAGACCAGAGATCAGACCGGGGTCCCCCTGCGTTGCCGGGCGGATCCTTAACCACTGGGCCACCAGGGAAACCCTTGCAGTTGACTTTTACTCAGGCATCTGAGCTGGAGTCTGGGGCAGACGGAGCCAGGCACGGTGGGTTTCTAGGATGCTGCCTTCCAAGGTGATTCTGAGGTGCTCTCTCGCTTTCTCTAGTTGGTGCTGAAGCTGTGTCCAGGGTTGGTCCTGACCTGTTGCATGCATCATCAGACTCTTACTCCAGAGCATCCAGGAAGGCCACCTTCCAAGGGTGCTTCGGAAGCCCGCCCCACCACAGCCAGACTTCAAGTCACAGATCAGGCTGGGGATCAGCGGCTCAGGAAGGCTGTGGATACTGTGGATGCTGGGGCATGAGAGCAACAGACATCCCATCTGAACCCCAGGAGATTTCCAGGTAGATGAGTTGCTTAGTCAGGTCCCAAAATAGAAGGACAGCTATGGTCATGACACCCGCTGGGATGGTACAAAGTATTCACAGTACAAAGTATTATTTCTATTAGCAAAAATGTGCAAACAGTTGACCTGCCTGTCTCTAGGGGGCGAGTTAAATGACTGTGGAAACACAGTGGAATACAGGCAAGGTTCCAAGAGATGAGATGACATCATTGGTGAATTATGTGGTGAGTAACCTGGCAAGAACATTCAGAATTACATCTCCCCTTTGACTCAGTAAGCCCACTTCTGGGAATTTATCCTGCAGACACAGGTCTGCCCACATGCAAAATGACGCACACACAAGGTTAAGCAATGCCGCACTGCCTGTTGTAGCAAAAGACTTGGAGACAAACCAAGTATCCATCCATAAGGTTGAATCAGTGACAGAACATTTAGCCCGAACGCTGTACAGCTGCAAGAGAAGGGTGGCGGGACTGTCTGTGGACCGCAGAGGAGGGAAGGCAGAAGTTTGTGCTAGGTCAAAGAGCAAAGTGCAGAACGGTATGCAGAGTCCGTTGCTTTCTGTGTAAAAAAAAATAAAAGGAGAGAAAATAAAGCGACAAATGTTGGCATCGGTTAATCTGTGCATAAAGAAGCTTTGAGGGGGTGGGAGGGAAGTTCATGAAGGAGGAGATATATGTATATTTATGGCTGATTCTAATACAACACTGTAAAGCAATTATCCTCCAGTTTAAAAAATGAAATTTAATAATAAAAAGAAACTTTGAAAGTGGTTATGGGGAGGTGGGGCATTGGAAATTCGGAAGATGACCAGGAAGAGTGGGAAGGAGAATTTTCACTGTATACCCTTACATTGATACATATATATGTATCTATGCATATGTATATATACATTTATAGCTGTATGGCCTACAACTATGTAACCAATTCAAAAATAGAATGAAGAATGGCAGAGCTATGTGCCAAGGCGATTCAGTATGAGCTGAAAAAAATCAAGGTAGAGTGGTGGGTATACGAGCTCTCATGGGAGTAAAGGGATTACATTTGAGCAAAGTAGTGGGAACTGCCTTAGCAGAGCAGGAGTAAGGCTTGCAGTGGAAGAGGGAAACACTTTTTACTGCAGCTTTTAAACAGTTTGATTAATTTGTGATGTGCGTGCTATAACCAGAGATCAAATTGCCAGCATCCATTGGATCATCTGCCTCTTGAGAAATCTGTATGCAGGTCAGGAAGCAACAGTTAGAACTGGACATGGAGCAACAGACTGCTTCCAAATAGCAAAAGGAGTACGTCAAGGCTATGTTGTCACCCTGCTTATTTAACCTCTATGCAGAGTACATCATGAGAAACGCTAGGCTGGAGGAAGCACAAGCTGGAATCAAGATTGCCGGGAGAAATATCAATAACCTCAGATATGCAGATGACACCACTCTTATGGCAGAAAGTGAAGAACTAAAGAGCCTCTTGATGAAAGTGAAAGAGGAGAGTGAAAAAGTTGGGTTAAAACTCAACATCCAGAAAACTAAGATCATGGCATCTGGTCCCATCACTTCATGGGAAATAGATGGGGTAACAGTGGAAACAGTGGCTGACTTTATTTTTCTGGGCTCCAAAATCACTGCAGATGGTGACTGCAGCCATGAAATTAAACGATGCTTACTCCTTGGAAGAAAAGTTGTGACCAACCTAGACAGCATATTAAAAGCAGAGACATTACTTTGCCAACAAAAGTCCATCTAGTCAAAGCTATGTTTTTTCCAGTGGTCATGTATAGATGTGAGAGTTGGACTATGAAAAAGCGGAGCGCCAAAGAACTGAAGCTTTTGAACTGTGGTGTTGGAGAAGACTCTTGAGAGTCCCTTGGACTGCAAGGAGATCCAACCAGTCCATCCTAAAGGAAATCAGTCCTGAATATTCATTGGAAGGACTGATGCTGAAGCTGAAATTCCAATACTTTGGCCACCTGATCTGAAGAACTGACTCATTGGAAAAGACCTTGATGCTGGGAAAGATTGAAGGTGGGAGGAGAAGGGGATGACAGAGGATGAGATGGGTGGATGGCATCACTGACTCAATGGACATGAATTTGAGTGAACTCTGGGAGTTGGTGATGGACTGGGAGGCCTGGCGTGCTGCAGTCCATGGGATCGGACACGACTGAGTGACTGAACTGAACCGAACTGAATAATTAGTAATAACAGTGAACTCCCTGAGGTTTGCCATCCCAGTTTCAAAGGAGAGCCGAGAACAAACCCCAGCCTTTCTTCAGGTTTTAGACGGTTCTCACCTTTCCACAGGCGATGGGGAAACGTGCATCACTCCAGCAGGGAGTGATCCACTTCTCCACCCCCAGCCCCCTACCTCAGAGTGGAGGGATTGGAGGTGTAAGGGAGGGAGGGATTTGGGATATCTGATATCCACAGTATCCCGTATCCAGGGCAACGTCGCTGGACCAAAAAGCCAGCAGTGTGGCTCCCCCTCTTTCCCTGTCTTTCCAGACTTCTCTCCTTGGGCCTGGGCGCCCGACTCAAAGTCACCCGAGAAGGGCAGGGCGCAGGCGCCCACCTGTGGTCAGCAGCCCAGCTTCACTGGTCATCAGACCGGTCCCATCTGGCTCCTGGTGCCTGCTTTCCCGCACTTGGTTAAACCAGGGGAGAGGGCCACGGAAGGCAGTGACAACCACCCGCACCCTCTGCACCGACCAATCACAGAGTCCAGAGTCTCGGGAGGAGCTTCTCCCGGCCTCATGCCTTGCTTCTTTTGTCTTCACCGGCAGTTCACTCCTCACGGGAGTATGGAATTTGCAGGTTTATCATGTGGCCTGTGGAGGGCTTATACTTTTGTCAAGACAGATGGGAATCTTCATATAGATAGAGCTTTGCGAGGCATTTAGCAGGTGCTTGGGTCGGGAAGATCCCCTGGAGAAGGAAATGGCAATCCACTCCAGTATTCTTGCCTGGAGAATCCCATGGACGGAGAAGCCTAGTAGGTTACAGTCCACGGGGTCGCAAAGAGTCGGACACGACTGAGAGACTTCATCATCATCATCATCATAGGACATCATGAAGTCCCCTTCCAATCCAGGAATTCTAGAACTCTGAATGTGGCCACGTCTGGGTGGTGGGGAGCAGGCTGTGGACATCACTCACACAGTATCAAGTGCCCAGGCCTCATGGTACAAGCTACTCTGGTCCAGTTCTCAGCTCTCACAGAGCCGTTCTCTGACTTCCTTTTTAAAAATCTCTATTTCTTCTCTGATCTTTATTATTTCCTTCCTTCTGCTGAGTTTGGACTTTGTTCCTTCTTCTTTCTCTAGCTTCTTAAGGTGGCAGGTTAGGTTGTTCACTTGAGATTTTTCTTGTGTGTGTGTGTGTGTGTGTGTGTTTTGAGGAAGGTCTGTATCACTCTGAATTTCCCTCCAAGAACTGCTTTTGCTGCATCTTATAGATTTTGTATGGTTGCACTTTCAATGTCATTTGTCTCAAGGCATGTTTAAATTTCCATTTCAGTTTTCTCACTGACCCATTGGGGTTTTTAGTAACTTCCTTCCCTTTCAACCAATTTTCTCTTCAAGACTGAAGTGGACACATTTCTATTCCACATCCTCTTTCCACCTGTAAATGGGCTAATTGACAGGAAAATAAACACCAGGAAAAAGCGAGCAGGCTGGGATCATGGATTCACCATTCGTGATCCAACACTTCCAACACTTCCATTGTGGGGGCGCAGGAAAAGCCCAGGACCCCCTGAAGAGGAGAGGCAGGATTGGATCCCCTCAGCAAGGGATTGGCTGGCATAGCCTGGATCGTCT
>SJYX01005868.1:364536-381968 GCA_006410675.1 Oreotragus oreotragus | reverse complement strand
ACAGTGGAAACTGTGTCAGATTTTATTTTTGGGGGGCTCCAAAATCATTGCAGATGGTGACTGCAGCCATGAAATTAAAAGACTCTTACTCCTTGGAAGGAAAGTTATGACCAACCTAGATAGCATATTCAAAAGCAGAGACATTACTTTGCCAACAAAGGTCTGTCTAGTCAAGGCTATTGTTTTTCCAGTAGTCATGTATGGATGTGAAAGTTGGAGTGTGAAGAAAGCTGAGTGCTGAAGAATTGATGCTTTTGAACTGTGGTGTTGGAGAAGACTCTTGAGAGTCCCTTGGACTGCAAGGAGATCCAACCAGTCCATTCTGAAGGAGATCAGTCCTGGGTGTTCATTGGAAGGACTGATGTTGAAACTGAAACTCCAATATTTTGGTCACCTCATGCGAAGAGTTGACTCATTGGAAAAGACTCTGATGCTTGGAGGGATTGGGGGCAGGAGGAGAAGGGGATGACAGAGGATAAGATTCTGGATGGCACAATGGACATGGGTTATGGGTGGACTCTGGGAGTTGGTGATGGACAGGGAGGCCTGGAGTGCTGTGGTTCATGGTGTCGCAAAGATTTGGACATGACTGAGTGACTGAACTGAACTGAATCTTATAGGAAATGCTCTTTTTCATTATTGTGTATTATGTTAGCTGTAGACTTCTCATATGTGGCCTTTATTACACTGAAGAACATATCATTATACACAGTTTGTGAGAATTTTTATTACTAAAGGATGCTGAATGTGTCAAGTGCTTTTTCTGCAGTTTTCAGAAGGAGTTGCTCTGAGTGTTTAGCTGTACCTTTGTAGGATGAAGCGGGCTTATAAGCCTCCTGTGTAATCATATTGGTTGACTCTTGGGTGCCTGTTTTGTATTGGATACTGTCCAGGCACAGGGACTACAGAAATGGGTGCAATGAAGTCACTATCCTGATGGAACTTGTATTGGTGAAGGTGTAAAGTAATGTCAAGTAATGGTTATTTCTGAGAAGAAAAAGAACAGAGTAAAGAAGGTAGTGAAAGTCTGGAAGGAAGTATTTAGTCTATTCAGGGAGGGCCTCTCTGAAGAAAAGCCCCTCAGAAGAAATGAAAAGAGACTCATGCATGTGGATATCTGGAAAATACATAAGTCCCTGAGACTAAAACATGATTGGTGTGTTCAAGAAAACTGGCTTATGCGAGTGCTGAAGCACAGAGAAAAAGTGGCAAATGGTCAACAAGGCCAGATCGTATGAGGCCTTTAGGCCATGTTCAGGAGGTAGAATTTTCTCTGTGATGGGAAGCCACTGAACTACCATCTATTAAAAAAAAAAAAATCACTCTGACTGCAGTATGGAGAGTAGACTTTAGAGTTACTGAGAGAAAAAATTTAAGCTGTGTAACTGGATAGTTATGTAACTATTATAATAATGCAGTTGAGCAAGATGATGGCTTGATCAATGGTCAGTGCTTTTCAGCCTTGGCTCCTGTTACCACCTTTGTGGTTACTCCTTTGAACAGTGATCCTCAACCTTGGCAGCATGTTGAAATCACTGGGAAGACTTAAACGTACCACTTCTTGGCCACACCCACAAATATTTTTATTAGTGCCTCTGGATTTGGCCTTAGGATTGGAATCTTTTAGAAGTCATCATCTGCAGTGATTTTGGAACCCCCCAAAAATAAAGTCATATGTCCTTTGTGGTTAAATGAGTCCATGTGAGTAGCAACGTAGTACAGAGTACTGTGATGGTGAATAAGGCATTCAATATGTTTAATGACATTGCTGCAGGCAGAAAAATAACACACTGGGGAGGCAAATGTAAATCTAAAATATGTGTGTGCTAGTGAGGACAAACCGTGTCCTGCTACTAATGCAAAAAGGTCTAATGTTGAAATTTGCCACCTGGTGGCTGACTGAGTCCCTCAGGGAAGAGTGACATCTTCGGGACTTAACCTTAATTTCTGCTATTGGCAAGGTGAAAGTGAAAGTGAAGTCGCTCAGTCGTGTCCAACTCTTTGCAACCCCATGGACTGTAGCCCACCAGGCTCTTCTGTCCATGGGATTCTCCAGGCAAGAATACTGGAGTGGATTGCCATTTCCTTCTCCAGGAGCCTTAGATATTGACAGTTCATGATGTTTAGTCCATTTGTAGCCTCTTTTCATGTTATTGAGGCTCTTTTTACAATTTTTAAAAAATATCTTTTTATTTATTTATTTATTTTACTTTATTTTACGTTACAGTACTGTATTGGATTTGGCATACATTGACATGACTCTGCCACGTGCACAGATGGTTTTTAAAGAGACTGAATACCATCCATAAAGCATGTCATCTCTCTACCTGTTTATTGGAATCTTCTCCTCATGTGACGTTTTTTGTAAGCATTCACATGAAGCACAAACATCCTCAATCTCTGGCCCATTCTGAGATGTCCTCCCAGCTGTTCTTTCTCTAGTCCTCCTTGTCATAAATTTTCTAGTGCTATTCTTTAAAATTCTCTATCAGCTAACGGCTAGTTACTGACTCCTTTAGATCTGCATTTCTCGGTCCATGCAAAGTGGAAAACGGGTGAATTATTTGATGTGTTCCTCATATGGAGGATGACTTCACTGCTCTCAGAGCATTGCTGGATGGCAATAGCAGTCCATTTGCAGGTTGTGACAGCATATCATGCAGAATCACCCATAAACCAGGATTTTTCTTTCTCATTCAAATGATCAAAATACTTCCCTGTGAGGCATGGAGTGTGGATTCGGGAAGAAGAGACAGTGAAGCAAGAGTAGGTGACATATGAGTAGAGTCACTCGCTCATACAGCTAACTCCTTCCTTCCAGGCCAGCCTCATCACTTGCAGGTCATTTTCACTTCACGAAGGTTTGCTGCATCCTCTTAACACTGTGATTTGGAGGGGTCAGGTAACGCCAGAGCACTGGTTTACAATGCGTATCTCAAGTCACATGGTCCCCTGATGACCCATGTTAGAAGTACAGTTTCTGTCAGGACATTCACATGAAGCACAAACATCCTCAATCTCTGGCCCATTCTGAGATGTCCTCCCAGCTGTTCTTTCTCTAGTCCTCCTTGTCATAAATTTTCTAGTGCTATTCTTTAAAATTCTCTATCAGCTAACGGCTAGTTACTGACTCCTTTAGATCTGCATTTCTCGGTCCATGCAAAGTGGAAAACGGGTGAATTATTTGATGTGTTCCTCATATGGAGGATGACTTCACTGCTCTCAGAGCATTGCTGGATGGCAATAGCAGTCCATTTGCAGGTTGTGACAGCATATCATGCAGAATCACCCATAAACCAGGATTTTTCTTTCTCATTCAAATGATCAAAATACTTCCCTGTGAGGCATGGAGTGTGGATTCGGGAAGAAGAGACAGTGAAGCAAGAGTAGGTGACATATGAGTAGAGTCACTCGCTCATACAGCTAACTCCTTCCTTCCAGGCCAGCCTCATCACTTGCAGGTCATTTTCACTTCACGAAGGTTTGCTGCATCCTCTTAACACTGTGATTTGGAGGGGTCAGGTAACACCAGAGCACTGGTTTACAATGCGTATCTCAAGTCACATGGTCCCCTGATGACCCATGTTAGAAGTACAGTTTCTGTCAGGGTCTAAGAATAAGCTCAGGGCTGTTTTTGAAAGGGAAAGTAGTTGTCTACAGAAGAATACATCTTTTTGTTATAAAATCTGGGTGTTCTGTGTTGTAATTCTTCTTTGAGATCTTGCTAGAGACTTTATTTGGCATCCTTATTTGCCACAGAAACTTTGAATGATCATTGGATCTGTTGGATCATAAAGTGACCGCCTGTACTGCAGCTGATTCTGCGGCAGAGTCTTCTGTTGCTCCAGGCTTTGCTTACAACTGGTAGGCTTTTAGGCTAATTCATAAGTGAGTCTGAGCAGTGTGCTCGTATATGGTATGTATTACTTCTAAAACCCAAACAGATCCATCAAGCATTATACCTCTTTTTAAATAGTAGGTGAATTCAAGGTTCAATATCTTGTCTTGCATATTGGAGGAAATATATCAATATATCCTAGTACCTCCTGAAATGACTATAAAATAATAGGCTCCTCAGAATCATTTACAAAATGAAAAATTTCTGTGCTACCCAAGCCTCTTTAAGCCACAAACCTTCTCTTTAAAGTTTAATATTTCAAGAGTAACTTAAAGCACTGGGTCACTCAGGAAACAGACTTTATAGGATTTAATTTTTTAAATAAATAAAATAAACAACTCTGGCTAGTGATGGGAGTTTTGCTATTAGGGGAGCAGCGGTGAGGATGGAAATTACACAGTGTGCCTACTGACCCTACCCATGCCCATCCTTTACTTATGCAGATATCACTGGTTTACCAGAGTATGGCCTCTTTCTAAGCCTAAATATTTTCTCTATATCAAGAGAGGGCCTAAGCAAGCCAAAAAAAACTGATGAGAATTGAAACTTGTTAGCTATTCCATGGAACTCCTGCATGAGAATCAATGGAATGCTCGTTAACAATTTCCTGGGCCCACATTAGGGCCTTTCAGATAAGAATGATAGGTATTAGGAATTTGTAGTTCAGTTAGTATTAACCAAGAACACCTTATTGGCTCTCAGCTTGACTCAACCCTAGTTTTGTTTCTTTCTAACATAGACCTTTATCTCCTGTTGCTTGAAGCATTTACTTTAGAAAATTTGTAATTATACATTCATTCTCATCCTCTTTGAGATGTAAGCATTCTCTCAGAATGTTGTCAAAGTGATGGTCCAGGATGTCTTTCTCAAGGACCCAGGAAAGATCCCCTTTAAGTGTCATCACTGGGCCTCCCTGGTAGTCCAGTGGTTAGGACTCAGCGCTTCCACTGCCGTATTGATCAGTTGCTAAGTCATGCCCGACTCTTTGAGACCCCATGGACTGCAACACACCAAGCTTCCCTGTCCTTCACTATCTCCTGGAGTTCGCTCAAACTCATGTTCATTGAGTTGATGATGCCATTCAGCCAACTCATCCTTTTCACCTCCTGTCTTCAACCTTTCCCAGCATCAGGGTCTTTTCCAATGAGTCAGCTCTCCGCTTCAGGTGGCCAAAGAACTGGAGCTTCAGCTTCAACATCAGTCCTTCCAATGAATATCTCACATCCATACATGACTACTGGAAAAGCCATATCTTTGACTATATGGACTTTTGTCAGCAAAGTGATGTCTCTTCTTTTCAATATGCTGTCTAGTTTTGCCATAGCTTTTCTTCCAAGGACCAAGCCTCTTTTAATGTTGTGGCTGCAGTCACCATCAACAGTGATTTTGGAACGCAAAAGAATAAAATCTGTCACTGCTACCACTTTTCCCCTATCTATTTGCCATGAAGTAATGGGACTGGATGCCATAATTTTAGTTTTTTGAATGTTGAATTTTAAAAAGCCAGTATTTTCACTCTTTCACCCTCATCAAGAGGCTCTTTAGTTTCTCTTCACTTTCTACCATTAGAGTGGTATCATCTACATATCTACATATCTGAGGTTGTTGATATTTCTCTTGGCAGTCTTGAGTCCAGCTTGGGATTTATCCAGTCCAGCATTTTGCATGATGTACTCTGGGTAGAAGTTAAATAAGCAGGGTGACAGTATACAGCCTTGATGTACTCTTTTCCCTATTTTGAACCCTATTTTGAACAATGGAACCATTGTTCCGAGTCCAGTTCAAACCATTGCTTCTTGACTTGCCTACAGTTTTCTCAGGAGACAGGTAAGGTGGTCTGATATTCTCATCTCTTTTAAGAATTTTCCACAGTTTGTTGTGATCCACACAGTCAAAAGCTTTAGTGTAGTCAATGAAGCAGAAGTAGATGTTTGTCTGAAATTACCCTGCTTTCTCCATGACCCAATGAATGTTGGCAGTTTGATCTCTGGTTCCTCTGCCTTTAAAAAACCCAGCTTGCATATCTGCAAGATAGTTTGAATGTTCTTTGGCATTGTCCTTATTTTGGTTTAGAATGAAAATTTTATCTTTTCCAGTCCTGGGATCACTGCTGAATTTTCCAAATGTGCTGGCATATAGAGGGCAGCACTTTAATAGGATCATCTTTTAGGATAGGAAATAGCTCAGCTGGAATTCCATCACCTCCACTAGCTTTGTTCGTAGTAATCCTTCCTAAGGCCCACTTGACTTCACAGTCTAGGATGTCTGGTTCTAAGTGAGTGACCACACCATTGTGGTTCTCCAGGTCATTAAGACCTTTTTTGTATAGTTCTTCACTGTATTCATTATTGTAACCCAGGTTGCGGAACTGAGATCCCACAAGCTGCATAGCATGGCAAAAACAAAATGAAACAAATAGATGTCATCAAGAAAGGGAGCAGCCCTACCTCTCAATAAGCTCCAATTAGCCTTACAGATGGTCAACACACATTGACTAATCTCCCCACTGATGTCCTCTAGTGAATTTCCCTTAGCCTAACCGCAGAGTTTAAATGTTCTGCTGCCTTTTATTTTAGCACAGTTGAGTTCAGTCTCTTTCCCTTATTGTAATAGTTTTAAATAAAGTCTTTATGGTTAACTTGTTTGCCCCAATTTTCCTTTGACTGTTCCACAGGTAATTTTCATTAATATTCAAATACTACAGGGAAAAACATTTCTAGATACTGAAGAGTAATGTTCAGGGAATTAAATAGTCATTAACCTGCAGCAGAAAGATCCCCTGGAAATGGGAATGACAACTGACTCCAGTATTCTTGCCTGTGAAATCCCATGGACAGTGAATCCTGGTTGAATACAGTCTGTGGGGTCGCAAAGAGTCAGACAGAATTGAGCGACTGAACACAAACACACAATATATAAACAGATAGTGTCCTTCCGCCAAGACCCACTTACTATTTCTGACCTAGTATTAGAAGGGATTGGTCTTTTAAGTGGCTTCTTCAATGGGTGGATTTTGAGTAAGTGAAAACTCCTATTTAGTAAACCTGATGGTAGATGCCCATATTTGTGAGATGAATGGTTAGGGAAAGTAGTGCAGTCTGTAGTAATTGCTCAGAATGATGCTAAATAAACATATACATTAGATATTACTGTAGGAGTAGAATTTGCTTAGAATAAAAATAGAATAAGTTATCAGCACCCAAACTTTGCCTTATTATCATATAAACTCAATTATTTTCCATATCTTCCTGAGGAAGCTTACTCCTTTTAGAATCTGTTGGCATTCTGTTCTATGGGAGCTGCTTTATCCAACATATAGCACCTCATATTGATTACAGATGGTTGCCACAAAGCTGCATCCCAGAGGTTTTCACGGGATCATGCAGAATAAAAATATTAACTGGACCTTCCAAGCTGTCTCGGTATCCTTTCATTAATGTGAGCCAAAGTCAACAGGAGGGTGATTTTTCTTTCAGGTGATTTTTCTATCAGGCCTATGGACTTTCATTTTTATGTGTAAAATAAGGAAGGCTTAACTCAAATAGTACATATTAGTGTGCATTTTGATATTCTCATTTTCCAGTCTCATCTGTCAGTCACAGCCAGTGGTTCAATGATCCTATGAGTCTGTGAAATAGAACTGGATTTTTGATGTGGTTTTAATATTTGTATAATCAAAGAATCCAAAAACTTGAGTTCAATAAGAATGATTGTGTGAGATAATCATTCCAATGAGTATTTCACCCACTTTTTCTTCCTCATCTGCTGGCCATATTGTTTTCAGGTTATTAGGTCAGATGTACCATTTGGGTTATAATCAGAATTTATTAAAATGGTGATGGATACTGAACAGGTTGAGGGTGAAAGAAAAATGTTTTGTGGTCAGTTTTGTCCTGTTATAAGTAGGAATTTAATACTGCTATTTTTTTTTTTACAGCAGAGATTACTTGAAATTCCATTTACTTCTTATTTAGATTCATGAAATGTTTTATAATTCATATTAATGATCATGGCTATCAGTAATTATTAAGTCTTATACATAAATTAACCATAAGGAGTACTTTTTTCTTTCTTTCTTTCATCTGTTTAAATATTGATGTCATAAATACTGGCTGAAAGCCTACTATGTATGTTGTTGTGCTAAGTGCTGAGGATACAAAAATCAAAGAGGTATAGCAAGTAACTTCCAGTGTAAGAGTTAATGGAATCAAGCACCAAATATTAAAGGAGTACTAAGGATTGTTTGATGACTTCATGGGATGAGGCAAGGTTTTGTTAAGAGAAACCTTCATAGAGCAAGTGATATTTGACCTGAGTCTTATACAAAGACCAGGGATTTGCTACATGAAAAAAAAAAAAAAATGGGAAAAGAAGATAACAGAGGATGAAAAGCTTATAAGGAATGATTTTGAGAGAAATGATTGTCTAATGAAAGACATGAAGGCTTTTTTTGTGCCAGTTTCTTTATCTGCATTTTCAATAGGAAGTCATTAACCTTGGCCGTACAATGAAATTCAGTGTGATGCTGATGAAATGATACCTGGGCTATTACTAAGATTCATGAACATTTTCCCATGGAAAATCCTCATAAAGTCTGTTGTTTCTCACAGATTCATGAGTCTGTAAAACAAAAAGGCCTATAAAGAGAAACATTTTTGTTCATGAATGTAAAATGTTATCTCTTCTGCTGTGATTAGGGCAGGCTCACTTGAACCTCTGTGTAATGACAGAGTAAAAATGCTACTAATGTAGACCTCCCTTTATTAGTCAAGAGGTGTTGTCTGATTTGTTTGCATTTGCTCCAGGAGATGATATTGAAGACATAGTTAATTAGTTTGGGGTCCATTTTTCCCAGAATAAGAGAAAAATCAATTTGACCAACTAAAACTTGAAAGAGAACAAACCACCACTAAGTATGGTCTATTTTATTTTCAGATACTTCTATGGACTGTTTTTAGATTATCACAAAACTTTGATGTCTCCTCTTTAAGTACTGTTTTATAGTTTGTTAGTCAATATTATTAATCACTGCCTCTTGAAAAAATAAAAATCACAGTCTTAAAAAGACAGGATGTAATACAATTGTTTACTCAATATCAAAACTTTCATAAGAATATGTATACTATTATCTGATAACAAGGAAATCATAATTGAAATAATACTGTTTGTTTGCACCATCTCTAGTATGTTGGATATATATCAGGTCTTAAATTAATCTTCTTTTAGACTAATAATAATTAGAGAAAGTTTGCTTTCTTTTAAAAAAATTTGTTTTTTTTTTTTTGACATGGACCATTTTAAAAGTCTTTGTTGAATTTGTTAAAATATTGCTTCTGTTTTATGTTTCCATTTTTTGACCATGGGCCATGTGGGGTCTTAGCTACCTGACCAGGAATTGAACCCACAACCCTCTGCATTAGAAGACGAAGTCTTAACCACTGAACCACCAGGAAAGTCCCAAATCTTTACTGTTATTATTACTTTGGAGTATCTGAGAAAAAAAAAAAAAAAACAGTTTTTTTGAAAGGCTTTTTCTTCTTCTTTTTTTTTTTTAACTTTTCATTTGAGAAGGAAATTACATTGCAGTGTCAAAGCTCTGCTTTCCGTAGTAGCAAATTAGAGAGAACTGACTTGTGGACATAACGATACTCTGATAGCTTTAGAAAGATTTTCCCTTTAATTGAAATCTCAATGAGGAAACTTTAGGAATCTCAGTGGCATCTTCCAGGAGATTTAAATCTCTCACTCAGTTTCTTCATTTTAGATGTCCTTCCAATAAAAAGCTTATATTTCTGGAACACTCTAAAGCCTAAAAGGATATTCAATGGTTACTGTAATAAGAAACTCTATTTACAAAGATGTTTAGAGTACCCAGGTTCTTAAGGGATTAAAGATCTTATTTCACTTCTTCTTATTGGAAAAAGAGGAATCAGTGATGCATGTACTATGTAAGTCCTGGAGTTCTGTGCTCAAGTAATACGTAAAACTTTATGAACTGACTTATGCACTTTCCAAGTTGAATTTGTTGTACATATGGGTTATTGGTTTCTTAATTTTCTGTGTTTTTAGGGGCTTAAACAGAGAGTATTCTCTTACTAATTTGGTTATCTTGTACTGCTCAAAGTATTCTGAAAAAAACTGATTTAATGCTTTGCAAGTAGAAATTACATATGGCCTTGTTGGCTTTATTTAGTTGTAACAGAGAGAAGAGCTATTATACATACCACATTGGGAATTATAGTGTAATTTGGGTTTCTTTTATTGTAGCAAAGAAAGTAGACTATTGTTGAGAGAGAAAACACTGTGTATTGCATTTCAATTATTCTTTTCCGTATTGGTAGAGTCAAAATCTTAGTAATTCTCAAAAAAATTTTTTATATGTAATAACATACATCACATTTTCCTAGTGAAACTAAAATGAGCTTCATTTCAAGGTAAAGACCAACCAGTTGATCCTATAAGTAAATATCACATTCATCTGAAAGTGAGAAGTTAGACAGCTTCAAAATATAGTCCGCAAGGCTACCCTCACTTATGATACTAATTGCATGTTTGGGAGTTCCCAAGAAGGTTCTCCTTCAACTTCAAAAATTTGTTAAGACTCACAGAACTCACTAAAAGCTATTATATTCAATTGTTGTGGTTTACTATAGTGAAAGAATACAGATTGCAATCAGCCAAGGGAAGAAGGTAATGGAACAGAGATCAGGAAGCTTCCAAATAGAGGGCTTCCAGTTGTCCCCTCTCCCTGGAGTCATGGATAGCATTGCTCTCTCAGCAATGATGTGTGATAATACACATGGAATATTACTAACCAGAGAAGTGCCCCTGAGCCTTGGTGTCCAAAGTTTTATTTGAGCACTATGGTATATTGCTCACATGTTTGGCTTTTCATTGCCATCCTTCCTGGACTTAGTGTGGTTACTACATGGGCTAAACTCTCCATCATAATTCACATTTTTTTAAACTGTGAGGTGGTCAAGGCTCTGAGTAAGAATCCGTGGCAGATTTGTGTTGATGTATGGCAAAACCAATACAATATTGTAAAGTAAAAACAAAAAACAAAAAACTGGAAGATAAATAAAAATTTTTCAATGTAAAAAAAAATAAAGTGAATTTGGGCTAGATATATCCATATGATTAAATTCCAAGCTTAAATAAAGAGAGCATTAAATCTCAGGCTACATTAAAAAAAAAAGAAAAGACATTCTTTCTAGAGATCACCTCCTGGCTGAACAGGGCAAAAGCAGATGTCTCTTTGAGTAAGGCTAATCTCTTAAGCCACAGAAAACAATATGAATAGCTGTGGGAAAGAGCTGAGCATTTGAATGTGAAGTCTGTCTTTTAGGTTGTGACTTTTTTGCTGTAGAGGTTTCATGAGTGATCAGAAGTGATTATAGAAAATAGATCTCAGTTGATGTTCACTAGTTTGTGTGAGTTATTTGGCATGTTGATTCAAAAAGCTGTTTTATTTTCCTTACCTTCAGTTTCATGGATAATGAAACCAAAATAACCATCCCTACTGAGTTCACTAGATTATAGTGAAACGTAAATAATAAAAAATGTGCAAGTGCTTCATAAATTTCCATAGTAATGTAATTTATAATATTTAACATCTCTGAAAAAGAGCTGGCAGTTATGAGTAATCAAACCATTTGAGTTAGTAAGTTTTGACTTGAAACTGTAAAGAATGTTGTTAGCAAAGGCCACAACTGTTTTAAATAGAATTAAGTGCTATAATATAAAGCATAAAAGATGATGCTATTAAAGTGCCGCACTCAATATGCCAGCAAATTTGGAAAATTCAACAATGGCCATAGGACTAGAAAAGATCAGTTCTCATTCTAATCTAAAAGAAGAGCAATGCCAAAGACTATTGAAACTACTGCATAATTGCACTCATTTCACATGCTAGCAAAGTAATGCTCAAAAGTCTCCAAGCCAGGCTTCAGCAGTATGTGAACCAAGAACTTCCAGATGTTGAATCTGGATTTATAAAAGGCAGAGAAACCAGAGATCAAATTTCCAACATCTGTTGGATCATAGAAAAAACAAGAGAATTCCAGAAAAACATTTACTTATTCTTCATTGATGATGCCAAAGCCTTTAACTGTGTGGTCACAACAAACTGTAGAAAATTCTTCAAGACACATGAATACCAGACCACCTTACCTGCCTTCTGAAAAACCTTTATACAGGTCAAGAAGCAATGGTTAGAGCCAAACATGGAACAACAAACTGGTTCCAAATTGGGAAAGGAGTATGTTAAGGCTGTATATTGTCACCCTGCTCATTTAACTTATAGGCAGAGTACATCATGTGAAACACCAGGCTGGATGAAGCACAAGCTGGAATCAAGATTGCTGGGAGAAATATAAATAACCTCAGATATGCAGATGACACCACACTTATGGCAGAAAGCAAAGAGGAACTAAAGAGCTTCTTGATGAAGGTGAAGGAGGAGAGTGAAAAAGCTGGCTTAAAACTCAACATTTAAAAAACAAAGATCATGGTGTCCGATCCCATCACTTCATGGCAAACATATGGAGAAACAGTGGAAATGGTGAGAGACTTTATTTTCTTGGGCTCCAAAATCACTGCAGATGGTGACTGCAGCCATGAAGCTAAAAGACACTTGCTCCTTGGAAGAAGAGCTATGACCAACCTAGACAGCATATTAAAAAGCAGAGACATTACTTTGCTGACAAAGGTCTGTATAGTCAACGCTATGGGTTTTCCAGTAGTCATGTATGGATGTGAGAGTTGGACCATGAAAAAGGCTGTGTGCTGAAGGACTGAGATTTTTGAACTGTGGTGTTGAAGACTCTTAAGTGTCCCTTAGACTGCAAGGGGATCAAGTCAGTCAATCCTAAAGGAAATCAGTCCTGAATATTCATTAGAGGGACTGATGCTGAAGCTGAAGCTCCAGTACTTTGGCCACCTGACACGAAGAGATGACTCATTAGAAAGATCCTGACGCTGGGAAATATTGAAGGCAGGGGAAAAAGGGGATGGCCGAGGATGAGATGGTTGGATAGCATCACTTATTCAGTGGACACGAGTTTGAGAGAGCTCTGGGAGATGGTGAAGGACAAGGAAGCCTGGCATGCTGTAGTCCATAGGGTTGCAAAGAGTTGCACACAACTGAGGGACTGAACAACAACATAAAGCATCGGTGTTTAAATATTTTATTTTCAGGTCTGTGATTCCTACTGTAGACTGCAAGGAATCTTTATAGATAAAGCTCTTTTACAAAAGTAAAAATTATGAGCTTTAAAGACAGAGAGTTCAAGAAATGCGAATCACTGGAGAATAATTCATGTGTATAATGCATTGGTCAACACATCTTACATGGATCATGCTATCATTTAATAATTTAACCATGGCAAAAATATAGTCTGACATGATTTAAGAAATAATGTCGAGTAGAATTAGTAGGAAGCTGCCTTTGGACAATCCCTTGTGCTCCTTGTGTAAATAGGCATTATTTAAATTTGTTTCACAAAATGCCACTGCTGACAAATAATACTTGTACTTTTTGAGACTGTCATCATTCAAGAAGCTGAATAACCAACAGTTACATTCCAATTACATGCAGAATGTTTGATAAGGAACACTTCTGGTAACAAAATATATCCATGTACACCCATTGACTTTGGTTAGTGGTTATAAACTTGATATATTGTGCAAGTTTGTTCCTTTTGTTGGAAAAAGAAAAGGGAAGAATTATCCATCTGGCTCCTGTCCTGAAGGTTAGCTGAAGAGGAGGGTGATGTAGGGTGAAGACTTAGAATCCTCACACCAAATCAATGTCTTGCTGACATCACGAAGCCGTGTATACTTACGAAGTGCCAAGGTTCTCTGCATGGTCCCTGTTACCCACCTCTAATTCTTTCACATGCAAGGTCTTCCAGATGTTCCTGAGGAGAATGTATCTCTTTATAATAAAAGTTATATTAGCTATCCTTTTCCACATATTCCTATGGTACCCATTTACAAGAGTTTGTAGTATTTTCCCAAACATCTGCAAATAGTATCTCCATAATTACTTTTGAAATTACTAGCCACCTGTCAGCACAGGGATTACTACTATGAAGAATGTCAAATGGGAATTAAAGTTTTGTATTAGGTCACCAGCATTCTACCATAGACATATTGTAGATGGATAGGGCTGTTTCAGCAAACAGTTTTATTAGATACAATAAATTTGGAGGCTACATACTCCCCTGTTACTGCATATGCATATTTATAGTGTGCATATCCACTCAGCACTAAGTGAAAATTGTTGAGGATGGTAGTAGTACCCTGGGGTTTGGGTTTTAGATTAAAAAGAGATGTTTGGCTTCTTCATTTCTTGATCAAAATATATCTGTTTAAAGAACAACTGGAGCTACTAGAAAGCATGCTTTTTTGACTCATGGAAGTGTTGTGGACTTTAATTTTGCAAACAATTTAATAGATTGAGAGGTTAACTTTTAGGAATTAGGGTGTGAAGAAAACAGAAGAAATAGGCTGAAGGAGGTTTGATGGATTTGGCACAACTCTGGAATCTCATAGTGCCCATGTGAGAAGTCAGAGCGAGGGTTATTGGTTTGCCTTTGATGTCTTCCTAGTCTTCTGAGAGTAATAGATAATATTTAAAGGTTTGCAGTCTGATAAGTGCTGTGTTGAGTATTTAATATGTGATTTAGTCTGCATAATACACTTTAAAGTAGAAATTAATCTTATGATCATCATATCATCACATTTAAAAAAGAAAAAAGTTATTCCACAGTCATGGCTAGCCAGTAGTGACACTGGGACTTCTGACTTCTGTCATCTACACTAGTATTTGAAGTCACCAATCGTCTCCATCTGCTAAACCTCATGGGCTTTTTGTCTTACTTAACTGAATAGTAGAATTTGAATAATACAATACATACTCCTTAAAGCATTTTATTTTCTCTTGGCTTCAAGGATAATATATACTCTCTATTTTTCTCCCTCTGGACCCCAGATCATAGGTGATGCTTCTTTATCATCCCAGGGCTCCGTCTTGAGCTTCGCTTTCCTAGTTCACTCACTGACTTGGTGGTTTCATCTAGTTTCAATTGGCAATAATCGCACCTCAGGTAAACCTCATTGGCTACGATACTGCCACTGCGCAAAGCTCATCATCTAGTTTCAAAACCTGCGATACCTTCTGTAAGCAAATGGTTCATTCTGTATATCTTCAGGCTAGACTTCACCAGACTCAGGACCTCTTTCAGACTTACTTTCTTCTCTCTTTTACTCTATTTGACTGATCAGAGCTGACTGATCAGAGCTAAAAGTAAGATCTGAGGTTCCAGTTTGGGCTCAGAGGCCTTTTATGTCTATAGTATGATACATTGCAAATTCTAACTCACTAGGATAGTCTTCATTTGAGTTTAGGGCCCAATGCATGCCTAATAATAAACTTTTTTTTTTCCCTTCCTGTTTCTTTTTCCTTTGCCAGTATTTCTTTTGTTCTGCTTCCTTAGGAACCACAGGGCAAAGGGATGTTTCCTGTGGTCTGGGGCAGAATTAATGTATTTCCGTATTCTCTGGCTAAAAGCATATTATAAATCTAAATTTTATTTTTAACCGTTGGACTTGCACAATAATGTACATTTTAAGGGTATATGCATATTGAGTATAAGAGTGTATGGTAAAGTGTTTTTGTGAGTGAGTAAAGTCACTCAGTCATGTCCAACTCTTTGCGACCCCATGGACTGTAGCCTAACCAGGTTCCTCTGTTCATGGGATTTTCCAGGCAAGAATACTGGAGTGGGTTGCCATTTCCTTCTCCAGGAGATCTTCCTGACCCAGGGATTGAACCCAGGTCTCCCGCATTGTAGGCAGACACTTTACTATCTGAGCCACCAGGTGATAGCTTTTCAGAGGAATTTGAATTACTTCTGTGTGATTTGACATTCTGGGATATGATATGATGTGATAGGATATGATATATACCCTTTGTCAGACTTGGTGGGCTTTTCAGTAGGGCTCACCTTGGCCAAATTGAATTTGTTTCCTGGAAATATCGAGGATGGTTTTTAAGAGGTAATAAAATTCAAATTGTCTTCAGGCTTTTTAATAAAGGGCAGGAGCATGGAAGAGTTCCACAAGCTGGGGAAATGGCATGTTAACAGTTCTGGTGGTAAAAACAAGAAGACACATTTGGGAAATTATAAGTAATGTAGCAAGTATATAGAATGCCTGTAGTGACAGAATGATGCCAAAAGGTGGGCAGAATAAGAAATATCAATTGTCTTGGACTCCAAGGAGGCCTGTAAATGGCATCTTTGCTTTTCTAGCTTTGGTTATAAATTGTACTCACTCAGTCATGTTTGACTCTTTTGCTACCCCATGAACTGTAGCTCACTAGATTCCTCTGTCCTTAGGATTTTTCAGGCAAGAATACTGGAGTGGGTTGCTAGTTCCTTTTCCAAGGGATCTTCCCGACCCAGGGATCAAACCTGCATCTCTTGCTTTGGCAGTCAGATTCTTTATCCATTGAACCACCTGGGATGTGTGGTAAAATGGAGTCATTAGAACTAAACGTCAGCTTTATTACTGATTAAACTCATATGGGAGAAAGTGACATGGATGTATAACATTGGTGGACTACTTCTTACTGAAGTTCAGAATTAGACAGATTGACTTACTCAGTCACAATGGTGGTCACACACAAAATAGGTCACCACACATGGAACCCTGCTTTTATGGGGTGGAGGGGGGAGAAAAACAGAAAAATATAGCACAAGGAGCAGCAGATAAAATGTTGGCTGAGTCCCATTGAGAAAGAAGAGGAAATAACTGAGCTTTCTTATACTTCAAAATCACAAAATGTGTAGTACTTCAACAAGGAGGATTAAGGAGTGGGTTAAAAGGACTTCCCTTGTGGCTCAGAAGGGTAAAGCATCTGCCTACAAACCTGGGGAGACCCGGGTTTGATCCCCAGGTCAGAAGGATCCTCTGGAGAAAGAAATTGTAACCCACTCCAGTAATCTTACCTGGAAAATCCCATGGACAGAGGATCATGGTAGGCTACAGTCTCTGGGGTCGCAGAGTCAGACAGGACTAAGCGACTTCACTTTCACTTTCAGTTTAAAAGACTGAAGTGTTTAGTCTTCTAAACACCCAAAAAAGATGTATTTTTCATTATAGGGGACTGGAATGCAAAAGTAGGAAGTCAAGAGACACCTGGATTAACAGGCAAATTTGGCCTTGGAATATGGAATGAAGCAGGGCAAAGGCTAATAGAGTTTTGCCAAGAGAACGCACTGGTCATAGCAAACACCCTCTTCCAAAAACATAAGAGAGAACTCTACACATGGACATCACCAGATGGTCAACACCAAAATCAGATTGATTATATTCTTTGCATCCAAAGATGGAGAAGCTCTATGCAGTCAACAAAAACAAGACCAGGAGCTGACTGTGGCTCACATCATGAACTCCTTATTGCCAAATTCAGACTTAAATTGAAGATAGTAGGGAAAACCACTAGAACATTCAGGTATGACCTAAT
>SJYX01005868.1:326221-353408 GCA_006410675.1 Oreotragus oreotragus | reverse complement strand
TCTTTTAATTTCATGGCTGCAATTACCATCTGCAGTGATTTTGGATCCCAAGAAAATGAAGTCTCTCACCGTTTCCATTGTTTCCCCATCTATTTGCCATGAAGTGATGGGACCAGATGCAATGATCTTAGTTTTCTGAATGTTGAGTCTTAAGTCAACTTTTTCACTCTCCTCTTTCACTTTAGTCAAGAGGCTCTTTAGTTCTTCTTCGCTTTCTGCTATAAGGATGTTGTCATCTGCATATCTCAGGTTATTGATATTCCTCCCAGCAATCTTGATTCCAGCTTGTGCTTCATCCAGCCCAGCATTTCACATGATATACTCTGCATGTAAGTTAAATAAGCATGGTGACAATATACAGCTTTGTGGAACTCCTTTCCTGATTTGGAATCATTGTGTTGTTCCATGTCCAGTTCTAACTGTTGCTTCTTGACCTGCATACAGGTTTCTCAAGAGGCAGGTCAGGTGGTCTGGTATTCTCATATCTTTCAGAATTTTCCACAGTTTGCTGTGATCCGCACAGTCAAAGGCTTTGGTGTAGTCAATAAAGCAGAAGTAGGTGTTTTTCTGGAACTCTGTTGCTTTTTCAATGATCTAGTGGGTGTTGGGAGGGATTGGGGGCAGGAGGAGAAGGGGACAACCGAGGATGAGATGGCTGGATGGCATCACGGACTCTATGGACGTAAGTCTGAGTGAACTCTGGGAGATGGTGATGAACAGGGAGGCCTGGCGTGCTGCGATTCATGGGGTCGCAAAGAGTCGGACACAACTGAGCAACTGAACTGAACTGAACTGAGTAGCTGTTGGCAATCTCATCTCTGGTTCCTCTGCCTTTTCTAAATCCAGCTTGAATATCTGGAAGTTCATGGTTCATGTACTGTTGAAGCCTGACTTGGAGAATTTTGAGCATTATTTTGCTAGCATGTGAGATGACTGCAATTGTGCAGTAGTTTGAACATTCTTTGGCATTGCCTTTCTTTGGGATTAGAATGAAAACTGCCTTTTTCCAGTCCTGTGGCCACTGCTGAGTTTTCCAAATTTTCTGGCATATTGAGTGAAGTACTTTAACAGCCTCATCACTTAGGATTTGGAATACCTCAACTGGAATTCCATCAACTCCTAGCTTTGTTCCTATTGATGCTACCTTAGGCCCACTTGACTTCACATTCCAGGATGTCTGGTTCAGGGTGAGTGATCACACCACTGTGGTTATCTGGGTCATGAAGGTCTTTTTTGTATAATTCTTCTGTGTGTTCTTGCCACCTCTTCTTTTGCTTCTGTTAGGTCCGTACCATTTCTGTCTGCAGAATACCTAATGCAAAATGCCAGGCTGGATGAATCACAGGCTGCAATCAAGACTGGCAGGATTTTTCCTCAGATATGCAGATGACACCACTCTAATGGCAGAAAGCAAAAAAGGAACAAAAGAATTTCTTGGTAAGGGTGAAAGGAAATAGTGAAAAATCTGGCTTAAACCTCAGTGTAAGATCATAGCATTTGGTCACATAACTTCATTGCAACAATAAGGGAAAAAGTGGAAGCAGTGACAGATTTTATTTTCTTGGGCTCCAAAATCACTGCAGACAGTCACTGAAGCCCCCCAAATAAAAGACCCTTGCTCCTTGGAAGGAAAGCTACGGCAAACCTAGGCAGTGTATTAAAAAGCAGAGATATCACTTTGCCAAAGAAGGTCCATTTGGTCAAAGCTATGGTTTTTCTAGTAATCATATAAGGATGAGAGAGCTAGACCATAAAGACAGCTGAGTGCCAAGGAATTGATGCTTTCAAACTCTGGTGCTGGAGAAGACTCTTGGAGTGGGTTGGACAGCAATGTGATCAAACCAATCAATCCCAAAGGAAATCAACCGTGAATATTAATTTGAGGAATTGATGCTGAAGCACCAGTACTTTGGCCAACTAATGTGAAAAGTCGACTCATTGGAAATGACACTGACGCTGGGAATGATTGAAGGCAAAAGTAGAAGACGACAGAGGATGAAATGGTTAGATAATGTCACTGACTCAACAGACATTAATTTGAGAAATCTCTGGTCCATAGTGAAGAACAGGAGAGTGTGGCGTGCTATAATCCATGGGGTTGCAAAGAGTCAGAGCTGACTTAGCTATTGAACAACAACAATAACTTCTGAACTCTAAACTTGAATTAGAGTTTGTAATACAAGCATTGTACATGCTTTCTTGACCTGATAGTTCTGTTGGAACTTAAACTCTGCTTTCCCAAAACTCTCTTTACCTTGATGAGAGCAGTCTTCTTGTCACCTAATTCTGGACCCATATTTGACCTTTCTTCACTTTCCTTTAATATTTGTTTGCTATTTGGTGAATCCTATCTAAGCAGCATTTCTTGGTCTTTCTGCCCAGATTGAGAAGCACTGTGCTGAGTTGTTAGGGTGTTGGTCTCTAGTTGTAGACTGCTTGAGTTCAGGTTAGAGCTTTACTACAACCTACCATGTGACTTTGAGTAATTTCTTAAGCTCTCTTTGCCTCACTTTCCTCATTTGTAAATTGGAGATGACAACATTTTTACCCATATGTCTCATAGGATTATTTTGAAGAAAATGATAATGTATGTTGTATGGTAGAATAGTAATGCTCAAACAATCTTATCTTTTATTATTATTGTTGTTTCCATTCCAGTTCTCTACCACCTTATTTCAGACTCCTTTTATTTCTAAGGTCAATTATGTCAAGGGTGGATCTTCCGCTTCTGCAGAAAAGATCTGTATATTTTTTATTTGAGATACACTTTTAAAATTTATGGAATTCTCTGAATTTGACTAAGATTTATGCCTCATGTAACTTCTGATTAAGGAAATGGAAAAGCTTCACAGTGGAAATATTTTGTTCCCATTGTACGAGGATGGAGGTGGTTCAGAAGAAGCCTCAGAAAATCCAAAGACAGATGCACAGTTTGGAATGTAAGTTTAAAACAGAACCGAAGTGCTCAGGCAATATCAACTCAGGCAAAATTAGTCTGGGGAGAATTTATGGATCAGAAAATCTCAAAAGAGGGAAATGGGAAGCTGTGGTGTAGCCTCTGGACTTCTCTGCAAGGATGACTTAGTTAAGCAACAACATCAAGTAATTCCTCTCTGTAGAGTCATGTGTACTCTGGATCATGATGAGTTCCTGTTTCTGTTTTCTTTTCATCTGCAGACAACCAGTTTTTACCTCAGTCAAGCCATTTGCTCAGAATGAAAACCTCATTTATGGGAATTGTTTTACGTGCTTCTTATGCTAATTCACAAATTGTTTATTTCTCTGGAAAACATTTATGATATTTCATCATTTGTGTTGTATATTTAATACTGCTAATTTTAAATGGTTCTAATTTGAATTTCTTACCAAATGCACATTTTAAAAAGCTGGTTAAAGTGTATAAAAAGTTTCCATAGTTTCCAGGTACATTGTATCATGGTTTCTTTTAAAATGGCACCTGGGAAATATTGACTAAGTTTTATTGTAGTTAATTTCTTTTGTCCTGTGGCTTATTCTTGTCAAAGTTATGTAATGTTTATCCATATGCCAAAGGACCACGAAGTATTTTATGGACTGTTCAGAAAGAATGAATTGAATACTGTGTAAAGAACTTAACTGTATGATTTTATAAAGGCCTGTGACAATAGAATTAACTTTCTTTTGTTCCTGGTACTAAGTATCATGGATAGACCTGAATCTCAATTTGCTGAATCATTCATATTTCCTACATCTAGAACTGTTGAACTGACTTTTCAATTATATCTAGAACTGTTGAACTGACTTTTTTTTATTATGCTGTCAGCTGAGGAGAGCGAAGTTCCCTTTGTATTACTCTAAAATGAAAAAGTCAGAAGCAAGTAAAATGTGATTATTTATCTGTCTACCTACATACCTAATTATCTATTCATCCATCTATCTGTTACCATCCCTGCCATTCTTCTCTTTGTATTCATGCTGATAATCAGTGTCCATTCCTGCTTCATCCCGCATAATTACCTTCATCCCCTTTCAAAGTGAGGCAGCATAGAGTAGTAGTATGATTAGAGATTATGGAGTTATACCTGAGTTTTAACTGTGGGCTGCCATATATTTGCTTTGTGATCATCTCACATCTGAAAGAGAAGGTAGTCATTAAGTGTTCCTGCAGGCTGTTATGAGGATTAATTTATATAAAGGTATAATGTACATAAAAATGTATATTATAGATAAGAACTTGATCCTCTCTGATGGGAAGGAAGAACAGTGTTAAGATCTCAAGTTTTTGGAAACTGTCCTTTGATTTGCACTTTCTAGATCTCTCTTTGAATCTTACTGATTACATCTGGGGTTTTATTTTTGTTCTTGGTGTATCACTTCTTCCCTTTTTCCAAAACTAAGGTTTTTATCCTAAATATTTGGAGTTTTTTGTTTTAACTATCCTTTTGTTCTTAACTTCTATAAAATTGTTATATGTTTTAGGAACTTCTTGTCTGAGGGGTGTATCTGTGAGAACAGGAGTAGAAGGCAAGTGGGAAATAAGGGAAAGTTTATCTTTAAATTTTGGGTCCTGAATCCCAGATGAGTGTTGGGCTAACAAATCTCAAATCCTAAAGATCTAAACAGAGTTGTAGAATCATTCATGGGTAATAACTTGCTTTAGACCTTGGTCAAGAGGATATTTCATCAACGAGGAACAATCAAACACTACAGATTTAGATACCGCCAAATCACTTTTCTGTCCAAATTTCATTTATTCACTGTAGTGATGTTAATAATTTCTCTTATCTTATATCTGATTGAGGATTCCTCGTGTTGATTGAAAACTCCAGCAAACTTCTCTATATGTCCTTTTGTTTGTAGTACATATTCTTTGGAGTCACTGTCTTTTATGATGGCTATGATTTAGATACACTTATACTTCTCTTTGGTTATTTTTTAAAAGGGCCCACTTAAAAAAATTTCCTTTTCTATTTTGGCTGCATGACATGTGGGATCTTAGTTCCCCAACAAGGGATTAAACACACCATGCCCCCCTGCCTTAGAAGCATAGAGTCTTAACCACTGGATTGCCAGGGAAGTTCCTAGGTATGCTTTGAGTCAGTAATTACATATGTCAGTTGGATTAAGCTTCACTCTAGATTCAGCTTGTTGCCCTAATCAGGAAGGTACCATTCAAGGATTGTTTTCTTTTTAAAAAAAAAAATTTTATTTATTTATTTATTTTCTTCTTTGATTATTTTATTTATTTATTTTTTAATTTTATTTTTATTTTAGTTTAGTTTACAATACTGTATTGGTTTTGCCATACATTGACATGAATCTGCCACTGGTGTATACGAGCTCCCAATCCTGAACCCCCCTCCCACCTCCCACCCCATATCATCTATTTGAAGCAAGAAGCCAATTATACAGAGGTTGTACTCTTGCCTGGCAAATTCCATGGACGGAGGAGCCGGGTAGGCTGCAGTCCATGGGGTCACTAAGAGTCGGACACAACTGAGCGACTTCACTTTGACTTTTCACTTTCATGCATTGGAGAAGGAAATGGCAATCCACTCCAGTATTCTTGCCTGGAGATTCCCAGGGACGGGGGAGCCTGGTGGGCTGCCGTCTATGGGGTCACACAGAGTCGGACACGACTGAAGTGACTTAGCAGCAGCAGCAGCACCTACTGTGATAACTTTTGTTATTTGTTTCAGTATCTAATATTGTTAATGAGCACACTGATTATAAAAAGTGAGTTTCCCTTTATAGCACCTCAGGCTTGATTTCAAATCAATCATTTATCTAGCCATGAGTTTAGGAAAATTTCTTGTTGCTTGATACTGACTGTAAAGTAACAGAGTCTTGTCTCTGGAATCTTATGTCTATACTCACTGCACAACTGGTGCTCATGTGAAGCATGCTTGGGAGGGACTCACACTTACTTCAATGCTCTGCTGTTGTCATCCTGACGTTCTAAAAATTTTCAAAGAAGGAACTTCACTTTTATTTTGCATTGGGCTCCACATATCATTTAGCCAGTCCTGACTAAATTAGCTTTTCATGCCAGGACACCTGTAAGGATAGAGCCAGGACTTCCTTGAGTTTATCATGTTGAAGAAATACTTATGTCTGCTTATTTAATGGATGTTGATTTTTGGGGTAGATCTGGTTTGAAACTTGCTTCAGTTGGAACCAGTGAAGTTGTGGAAGTAGCTTACCGTCTTCACCTTCACCCACTGTTGTTTTTACAGAAAAGAACCTAAGATTTACAAAACCAAATTATCTTAGGTGGGTTTATAATAATGTCATCCAGGTTTCAAGGGCTACTTAGTTCATCATAGCAGAGAGAAATAAAACTCTTGATACAGAACACTTTGTAGTTTTGGTGCTATTCAACTTGTATCAGTGTTCTTATCAGAAAATTAAATATCAGATTATAAAACCGTTATAATTATTTTGCTAAATTTTGTAATGTTTCATCCTGTCTCTCTATACCAGAGCACAGTACCTCTGTATACTGTTTTACTGGAAACAGTAGATTGGATTGTGTTTTTACATAGAGCACATGATTTTTCAAAGGATCAGTTCATGGTTTAGGCAGTACTCCTAAATTTCAACCTTTAGAGCAAGTTTTGATTTAAAACCTTATACATAGAAGCAAATTATTGCCCAGTAATATTGATTGAGTGATGGTCTGACAAAGATCCTGGGAGATGAGGCATTATCTTCAATTTAAAAAATTTTTTCATAAACCACATTTTTGTTCCCCTCTGTTATGACTGTACTTTTTTTTTTTTTTGCAGTTAGAATGTAGACATATTTTCCAAATGGATGGAAATTCAGTTTGTAATGAGATGGCAAAGCCTTCTTTATGGAGAAGGATAACCTGGGGACTCATAGAGGCCTGTTTCAGGCTAGACTGGAAATTAAAAAAAAAAATCTTTTCTGGCTTTTAAGGAGCATTCTGTTGACTCAGAGCTTTTTAATCTTATTGTGAACATGTGTAGATCTTCTTTCTATAAAACCATTAGGGATTATTCTGCCTGTTGGTTGTTGGTGCTTTTTCCAGGATGCCGTTTTAGCATTATATGTATTTTTTTCACCTTAGCCAAATGAAGAGTAAAGGGAAGGTGAGAGTCCTGCTCTTTCGCAGGGTTACTTAGGCAGCTAAAGTAAGATCAGAGTCTTTTAGCAAGCAACTCCTCCCCCGCAAAAAAAAAGTACCCCATAGTATTTTTCCTTAATAGGTGCATCAGGGCCTTTTTAGCAGTGACACTGTAGTTATTGTGCTGCAGAAGGCCTATTGCACATCTGACTGGCATTAGGAAATGTGCAATGTGACCCACAATCTTTGATTGAATTTAAAAGATGACATCCAGCAAGCTCAGGTCATATCTTTCTGCCCTTTTGACATGTGAAACCATTAGTTTTGTAACCACCTTGCATTTATTGCCTATTTGTAATGTATTTCACTGAATGGATTAGGTAAACTAAACAACATAACAGGAAAACAAAACAAAAAACTTAAAATAAGCAACTCAGTTTTATAAATTTCTTCAAATTTTGGTTGGAGTTAATGTGCTGGGTTGTGAGCATATCTAGTTATTTAGAATCAAGCAGTCCTCTGGGAGCTTTCCCGGCTAAAGAATCTGCCTGCCGACACAGGAGACGCAGGAGAGGCAGGAGACATGGGTTTGATCCCTGGGTCAGGAAAATCTGGAGACTTGCAGGAGGAAATGGCAACCTACTCTAGTATTCTTGCCTGGAAAATTCCAGGGATAGAAGAGCCTGGTGAGCTACAGTCCATGGTATCACAAAGAACCAGACACGCCTGCTCGACTGAACACACACTGGGCTTTTTAATTTGTTGTTGTTCAGTCGCTCAGTCATGTCCAATCCTTTGTGACCCCATGGACTGAAGCATGCCAGGCTTTCCGGTCCTTCACTATCTCCTGGAGTTTGTTCTAACTCATGTTCATTGAGTCAGTGATGCTGTCCAACCATCTCATCCTCCGTCACCCACTTCTCTTCCTGCCCTCAATCTTTCCCAGCATCAAGGTCTCTTTCAGTGAGTCAGCTCTGCATCAGATGGCCAAAATATCGGAGCTTCAGCTTCAGCATCAGTCCTTCCAATGAGTATTCAGGGTTGATTTCCTTTAAGATTGACTGGTTTAATCTCCTTGCTGTCCAAGGGACTCTCAAGAGTCTTCTCTAGCACTACCGTTTGAAAGCATCAATTCTTTGGCACTTAACCTTATGGTCCAATTCTCACATCTGTACATGACTACTGGAAAAACCATAGCTTTGACTAGATGGACCTTTGTCAACAAAGTGATGTCTCTGCTCTTTAACATGTTATCTAGGTTTGTCATGCTCCTTTTCTTCCAAGGAACATTCATCTTTAATCCTGTGGCTGCAGCCACTGTCTGCAGTTATTTTGGAGCCCAAGAAAATAAAATCTGTCACTATTTCCACTTTTGCTTCATCTATTTGCCATGATTCTGTTTAATCAGCTTCTGTGGATTTTAAATAACAACCTTTCAACTTTGTGTTCTTGTGTTATTTTTTGAGGTAATCAGTACTAAAATTTTCTTTCCAATATGCTTCTACCACTAAAAAGTCTAAGTTTATTAGATCTCATTCACAAGGGTCATGCAAAGAGAAAATAGAGTGCCTTATTTTAGATAAGGGCCACATATTATCATAAGAAGTATGTGTCCTATGTTGTAGTCAGCATTTTTAATAGCAATAATAAATGTGACTCTAAGTCAATGTTGAGCACATAATTTAATACTTGTAATTATATACCCACAAACCTCATACAAACTAGGCTTATACTTTCAGTTCAAGCATGCACATATGTATCACTAAATGGCTGTGGGTTTTAAAATATTTCACCAGAAAAGTATTTTTTATTTCAATGCTGTTTTGTGTCAGGTCAAAAGACTCTCTTCAAGGGTATGTTTTGTTTAAGGGAAAGCTTTATACTAGATAGATTTTATAAGAAAATCACAAAGCTGGGTGAATTTACAACTCTGAATTTTGACCAAGTTAAAGGAAAGAGCCTGTAATGGTCACTTAAATGAGAAACACAATTGTAAAATCTTCACAGCTTTCATAGAATTTTTTCTCCTAATATTGCAGCGTTTATGTCTTTTAAAAAATTTGAAAACTAAAGGAGGATGTAGGAAAAAATGCAGTAATGAGTTTTCTTAATTGATCTTTGATATCTTTGTGGAACTCAGGACAAAAAAAGGCTGATGGAGGGAGGCTATACAATGCTGCTTTTGTTTTTAAAACTTTTATTTTGAAATACTTTCAAACTCTCAGAAAAGTTGTAAGGTATATAAAAAGAATTCTTGTTTAGCCTTCACCTTAATTTCCCAGTTGTTAACATTTTAGCACATTTGCCTCTTCTATCTAGTATATACACATATATGTATCCATCTCTGCATATATGTACGTATGTACTATGTATCATCCATTTCTGTTATTTCTGTAATAACAGAAAATTTGAGAGTCTGTTGCATATGTGATGTTCTGTTACTTCTAAATACCTCAGAGTCTATTACCTACTCTCCCATAATACATGAATATATTAAAATCAGAAAATTAACCTTGGTACAAGAATACCATAATCCGCAAACTCCTTTCAAATTTCAGTGATTGACCCAATAATGTCATTTATAACAACAGATAAGACAAGGAGGAAGAGAAGGTGGATGAGGAGGACAATGGGGGAGAAAGATGAGGGAAGAGGAAGGAAAAGAGGAAATAAGAGAGGAGTTGAAGGGGAGGAGGACATATACAATATTAAGAACAAAACTGCTGGTGGAGAAACCAGTTCAGGACCAAGAGTTTCATTTAATTGCCATGTTTCTTTAATTTCTTTTGATCTGGAGCAATTTTTTGGCCTTCCTTTATTTCTTGACCTAGACATTTTAGAAGTGTATAAACCAATTATTTTGTAGCATTTAGGTCACTTACGTTTAAAGTAATTTATAGTCTATGGGGTCACAAAGAGCTGGACACAACTGAGTGCCTGAGCACACACATGTTATTATTGCTGCTTTGCTATTTGTTTTCCGGTTGTTTTGCAGTCTTTGCTTCTTTCTTTTTCTTTTCATTTTTCCCTTGTGAAGTGATGACTGTGTTTAGTGTTATGTTTGGATTCATATTTCTTTTTGGTGGGCATATGGATGACAGATTTTTGATTTGTGTGTAGCATGAGGTTTATATATGAGACTTGCCTCACGGCTCAGATGGTAAAGAGTCTGCCTGCAATGCAGGAGACCTGGGTTCAATCCCTGGGTTGGAAAGATCATCTGGAGAAGGGAATGGCAACACAGTCCAGGATTCTTGTCCCGTGGATTCCATGGACAGAGGGGCCGGGTGGGCTGCAACCTTTATATTTATTTATGTGATTAATTTAATTTGATAATCTCTTAAGTCTGAACATATTCTAACAACCAGGTATTTTTACTGCTCTTACCCCATCTTCATTTAATGTTTTTCTATCATATTTCACATGTTTTTATTTTGTGTATTCCTTATTTTCTTGTTGTACATATAGTTTATTCTACTACTTTTTTTTTCTTTTACTCTTCCTGCTAGTTTTATAAGTGGTTGATCAACTACCCTTACTATGTATTTGCCTTTACTCATGGGGTTTTTCTTTTTGCAGTATTTACATGGTTCAGTTCAGTTCAGTCACTCAGTCATGTCCGACTCTTCGTGACCCCATGAATCATAGCACGCCANCCTTGACAAACTAAAGAATAAAAACCATATAATCACCTCAACGATGCAAAAAATCTTTTGACAAAATTCCACACCTATTTATAATAGAAAAAACTCCAGAAAGTGGGCACAATGGGAATATATATCAAAATCGCAAAAGCCATATATGACAAACCCACAGCAAACATTATTCTCAATGGTGAAAAACAAAGTATTTCCTCTAAGCTCAGGAACAAAATAAGGATGTCCATTCTTATGACTTTTATTCAACATAATTTCGGAAGGCCTAGACATAGCAATCAAAGAAAAAAGAAACAAAATTGAAAAAGTAAAATTGTCACCATCTGCAGATTACATAATAAACATAGAAAATCCTAAAGATGCTGCCAGAAAACTACCAGAGTTCATCAATGAATTCAGTAAAGCCGCAGGATACAAAATTAATACAGAGAAATCTCTTGCATTTCTATACACTAACAATGAAAGATAGGAAAGAAAAACTAAGGAAACAATGCCATTTACCATCACATAAAAAAGAATAAAATGGCTACGAATAAACCTACCTATGGAGGCAAAAGACCAATACTCAGAAAACTTTAAGACACTGGCGAAACAAATCAAAGATGATACAAACAGATGGAGAGATATACCATGTTCTTGGATTGGAAGAATCAATACAGTGAAAGTGACTATAATACTCAAAGCAATTTATAGATTTAATATAATCCCTATCAAATTACCAAGGGCATTTTCTCCAGAATTAGAACAAAAAAGTTTACACTTTGTATAGACAAACAAAAGATCCCAAATAGCAAAAGCAATCTTGAGAAAGAACGGAGCTGGAGGAATCAGGCTCCTTGACCTCAGAATATACCACAAAGCCACAGTAATCAAAAGAGTATACTGGCACAAAAACAGAAGTATATATACATTAATGGAACAAAGATAGATGGTATAGAGGTAAACCCACACAGGGCCACCTAATCTATAACAAAGGAGGCAAGAACATACAACAGAGAAAAGACAGCATCTTCAATAAGTGGTGCTGGGAAAACTGGACAGCTACATGTAAAACAATGAAATTAGAACACTCCCTAACAGCATGCACAAGGATAAATTCAAAAGGGATCAAAGACATCAGTGTAAGGCTGGACACTGTAAACCTCTTAGAAGAAAACATAGACAGAACGGTCTTTGAGATAAACCAAAGCAAGATCTTTATTGATCCACCTCCTAGAGTAATTAAAATAAAAACAAAAGACAAATGAGACCTAATTAAACTCAAAAACTCCATGGAATGGGAGAAAATATTTGCAAGCAACTGACAAGGGATTAATCTCCAAAATCTATAAACAGCGCATGCAGCTCTATAAAAAAAAAAAAAAATTAAAAATTAGGCAGAAGATCTAAATAGACATTTCTCCAAAGACATGTTGATGACCAAAAAGCACATGAAAAGATGCTGAACATCACTCATTAGATAAATGCAGATCAAAACTGATGGGAGGCACTACCTCACACCAGTCAGAACGGGCCGCCCGTGCTGTGCTCTGCCGTGTCCCACTCCTTGGATCCCATGGACGGTACCCTGCCAGCCTCCTCTGTCCATGGAATTCTCCACACAGGAACACTGGAGTGGGTAGCCGTTTCCCACTCCAGAGGATCTTGCTGACTCAGGAATCAAACCCCCATCTCTTGCGTCTCCTGCACTGGCAAGAGGATTCTTCAGCACTGCACCACCTGGGAAGCCGACCCATCAGAATGGCCATCATCAAAAAATCTGTGAACAATAAATGCTGAAGAGAGTGTCGAGAAAAGGGAGCCTCCCACATTATTGCCAGGAATGTAAACTGGTACAGTCACTATGGAGAAACAGTAAGCACCTAACAGAAGCAGAAGAGATGAAGAAGAGGTGGCAACAATACACAGAAGAACACAGAAAACAGGTCTCAGTGACCCAGATAAGCAAAATTATGTGGTCGCTCTTTTAGAGCCAGACATCCTGAAGTCAAGAGGGCCTTGGGAAGCGTTACAACAAAGACAGTGGAGGTGTCAGAATTCCAGCTGAGCTATTTAAATCCTAAAAGGTGATGCTGTTAAAGTGCTGCACTCAATGTGCCAGCAAACTTGGCAAACTCATCAGTGGCCAGGGGACTGGAAAAGGTCAGTTTTATTCCAATCCCAAAGAAGGGCAATGCCAAAGAATGTTCAAATTACCACATAATTGCTCTCATTTCACATGCAAGCAAGGTGATGCTCAAAATCCTTCAAGCTAGGCTTTAGCAATACAGGAACCGAGAACTTCCAGATATACAAGCTGGACTTAGAAAAGGCAGAGGAACCAAAGATCAAACTGCCAATATTCCTTGGGTCATAGGAAAAAAACAAGGGAATTCCAGAGAAATACCTACTCTGCTTCATTGACTATGCTAAAGTCTTTGTGTGGATCACAACAAACTGCAGAAAATTCTGAAAGAGATGGGAAGACCCAAGATATTTGCGGGCTTTTCCAGTAGCTCAGATAATAAAGAATCTGCCTGCAGCGTTAGAGACCTGGGTTCAATCCCTGGGTGGGGAAGATCCCCTGGAGAAGGAAATGGCTACCAACTCAAGTATTCTTGCCTGGAGAATTCCATGGACTGAGGCAAGAATACTGGAGTGGGTTGCCATTTCCTTCTCCAGGGGATCTTCCCCACCCAGGGATTGAACCCAGGTCTCCTACATTGCAGGAAGGTTCTTTACTGTCTGAGCCATCATGGAAGCCCTCTAGTAGATTCAACTAGAGTTATCTATCTATTTTAATTCACTGACTCCTCAAAATACCTTTGAGGCAGATGTTGCTATGATTCCCATTTTGCAGAAGGGGAAAGTTGAGGCACAGTTCACAAGTAGCTAAATGGAGATCCTCAGGCAGGCAGCAGGATCCCCAAGTGTCTGCAAGGAGCCCAAGCTCCAGCAGAAAGTCTCAGCTGGGTGCTAATGTGTCTTTAACACCCTGGTAGCCCTGAAGTTTTTCCAGCTAGAATCCATAGCTTTATGTTCCTTGTGTTATTATGTATTTGTTAAGCTTACAGACTATCTGAGGCAATGAGAAGGGTTTTTTAATTAGGACATCAAAATAAAGATTCTTTTAAAGGAATGGATTCAAGAATGCAACAGCATAGACAATTAAATAAAACATTAAGTACATAATAGTCTAAAAGGGGGAGGATTGTGATCATGGAAAAAAAAGGTCACCCTCGGCCAAAGACAGACAAACATTATCCCAGGGGTAAGTGGAGCACCCCCAGTTGTAAAATTAACCCATTCCTGCCCTTGCTGTCCTTTTGATCTGGACAGGGCATGGGAAGGGGGCCCCATCAGGGAAACTGGGGCCTCTCTGGGCCCCAGTTTCCTCAGGGGGAAGGGAGTGGATATGGGAGGAGACTGGGAAGGGAGGGGAGTGGGCCAGACCAGGCCCAAAGTGGATTTTTGGCTTTTTTCCCTTAAAACTGGAAATGCCAGGGCTGGACATCCTCCCCTCCCCCACAGGTCTGACAGCTGGTGCTTACAAAAGCTGGGGGGTGGGTGGGGGTGAGGTTTCCAGCCTAGGGAGCCACTGCCTCCCGCCCCCACCCAGGGATGTCTTGGGCCCTTGGAGCAGGTGTAACCAGCTTGGGACTCAATTTTCCTTTCTGGAGAATGGGACTATAATGCCTGTCTACTGGCTTCACAGAGCAGGCTGAGGAAGGAAACTGATATGAGAGAGAAGGCTTGGGGAAGGCATGAAGGGGGACATTACACTCCCCCACCCCCACCCCGGGCTCCTCCCTTCCCCCCTCCATAATCTGGTATAATCAGCAAGTCCTACAGCTCTGCCTTGAAATGGACCCAGAATCTTTCTACTTCTCCTTCTTATTGGACCCCACCCTGGTCCAGCCATGTTATCTCCTGGGTCTATGTTCCAGCTTCTGCACTACCCCCCCCAACCCACACTCCTTTCCCCTCCAAGAGGCCCAAGGGTGCCTGAGTCAGGTCTCATCTCTTCTCTGCTCAGGAGCACTCCATGGCTCCCTCTTCCCTCGGAGTAAAACCACGTGTCCTCTTTCAGCCCATAAGACCCTGCCTGCTCTGCTGGGCCACCTCCCTGCCCTCACCTCCTCCCACTTTCCCACTCTCACTTGGCTACAGTTTTTCTTTTGGAAAACACTGGGAGTGGTGTGACCGCAGGGCCTTTATACAGGCAGTTGTCTCTGCCTGGAGCACTCTGTCTGACCCAGAGAAGCAGATAACCTCTATCTCCTCTCCCTCCTTGCCCAAACGTTCCCTGACCTAACCTCCACCCAGACCTCCATGTCATAAATCTAATTCTCTGGATACTCCCTGCTTTCTGAGTCTGTCACTGTTCACCATCCCCCCCATCATAAAATCTAGCTACTTAATTTGTCTACTGTCAGACCCCTACCCCCACCCCCCATTAGACTGTCAGCCTGGAGGGTAGAGCTTTGGTTCATTTGCCTCTCTGCAGAAGCAGAGCTTCCCTAGTGGCTCAGGGGTAAAGAATCCACCTGCCAATGCAGGAGATGCAGGTTTGATCCCTGGGTAGGGAAGATCCCCTGGAGAAAGAAATGGCAACCCACTCCAATATTCTTGCCTGGGAAATCCTATGGATAGAGGAGCCTGGTGGGTTACAGTCCATGGGGTCGACTTAGCAACTAAACAAGATACAAAGCAGAGCCTGCACCCAGTAGGACTCGACTGAAGGAAGTCCCCTGCAGCCTTCCTGATCTGGCCCCTGCTGAGGCGTCATGGTGTTTCTCCCCGACCCCCTGCCCTGAAGTCCCAGCCCCAATCTCATGACCTCTGGTCCGCAACTGGGTGGGGCAAGGAGGGAACTTGGGTCCTGTTGATCAGCTGGAAAACCAGCACGTGGGTGAGGTGGAGTGGGGTGTGATCGGGCCTCTGGCCTGCGATTCCTCAGCTGGGAAGTAACTGATCCAGGACTAGTCAACCAATCAGAATGATGGCTGTATATATTATATTTTTAGTATTGTAGCTGCCATGTAACACGTCACTGGGCTTCCCAGGTGGGACTCAGTGGTAAAGAACCTGCCTGCCAATGCAGGAGATGCGGGTTCTATCCCTGGGTCAGGAAGATCCCCTGGAGTTGGAAATGACAACCTACTCTAGTATTCTTGCCTGGGAAATCCCACAGAGGAGGAAAATGATGGGCACAGTCACAGGGCACCCCAGTCTTCTATCGGAGGTCCGGGGCAAACCCAGTCTCTTCCGCTTTTCGACTGTGTGGTCTCGGGTAGGTGATGAGGCCATTCCTCAGTTTCCCCATCTATGAAATGGTCGGAATCTCGCAGCAGGGATGATGGGAATCCTAACAGAGTGAGTGAATTGTAGGGATGTAGCTGACAGTAGGGGCTTCCCAGGCGGCTCAGTGGTAAAGAACCTGTCTATCAATGCAGGAGATAAGGGTTCCACTCCTGGGTTGGGAAGATCCCCTGGGGGAGGGTATGGAAACCCATTCCAGTATTCTTGCCTGGAGAATCACATGGACAAAGGAGCCTGGCCAGCTACAGTCCATGGGGTTGCAAAGAGGCAGACACGACTTAGTGGCTAAACAGCGGCAGCAGCAGCAGCTGAGGTAATACAGTTAGTGAGTACATCAGGAGCTGTTAGGATGATTCCCTTCTCTTTGGTACTGTCTGGGGTGGGGAGGGAGGGGGGACCCCAATATCCTGCCCCCTGGCTTCTGGCATCACCAGCCCATGCCCAGCCACACTTGCAAGCCTGGGCTGAGGCAGGGGGTCAGATGGGGTCTTTGGGCGGAGAGGGGCATAACAGGAAGCCCCCTGTTAGGGAGACAATGGCAGAGGAAGGGGCGGGCCAGCCCCCATACAGATGAGCCCAGCTGCCGGCTCCAGGAGGGCGGCACAGCTATTGTGAGGCCAGACAGCTGTCCCTGCGCCAGGAAACCCCAGGGAGCAAGGGAAGGGGGTGGGAGGCCAAGGCTGAGGGCCAGCCCTGACCCTCATTCCGGGGGGGAAAGAAAGGCCCAACGATGAGCCCATTGTCTCCTCCTGCAGGCTGGACACCTGGGTTCCCTTGAGGCCAGCCCTCTAGAATCCACCTGGCCAGGGAGTCCTGGCACAGACCCTAGCCAGCCCTAGCTGGCATCCTCCTAACCCTTGTCCCCCACCCGGCCTAGCCCGTAGTGTTGGGAGCTAGCAGCTGAGCTGGGCTGTGTTTATAATTCCCTGGCACTGCTGAGCAAACCCCTAAATATAGAAGCGGAGCTATTTGGGGCCACGGCCCTGGCGCAGAGTTGTGGGGGGAGGCCACGGCACGTGTGCCTTTTTAGCCTGGACCCCCAGGACTGCCCAGGCCTCTCAGTCTCCTGGGACTGGGGTATGGGGGAGAGGTCTCAGGGGCACTCTGTTGTATCCCATTTGAGTGGGGGACAGAGAGAGATGTGGAGGAGCGCCAAGCCAAAGAGGGTTGAAGTGAGAGGCTGTGATGCCTCAGAGAGGCCTGTCAGGGGCTCAGGAGTGGGTATGGGGTTTCCAGTGCCCTGTTCCACCTCCTCTCTCACCCCAAACCAAAAAGTGGGTTGAGCTGTTGCTTCAGTGTTCTCAGCTTCTAGGAAATGAAGGCCTACAGGAAACTGCAGGGGCACGTTCAAACCCCAGACAAACCCCAGAGCTTAGCAACCTCTTCCCCTTCCCCATCAGCACTGAGCTCACTGGTGGCCCCAGCGTGGCAGGGGCTGGTGACGTGGGCTGGGGGAGGTGGGGCTATAATTAGCTGATTTATAAGCAGCTGCAGGCACAACAGGGCAGGGGTGGGTCACGGATCCAGGAGCGCTCTTCAGGGTAGCTAGACCCCAAAGTGTCTCCAATGACCCCCACCCCCGGCAGCCAGCAATCCCCAAGATTTGGGGAAGAAGGGGGAACAGAGGGGCGAGTTGCTTAAAAGGAACAACGCCAGTGGTTCGTTAAAGGCAGCCCATTATCACAATGGCTTTTAAGAGATTCCACAGCAGAAGGCAACGTTTCGATCCCCAATCAGGGGACTAAAATCCCATATGCCTCAAGGAGTGACCAAAAATAAATAAATAAATAAAAGAAAAGACTGTAATGGAACATTAACGCTTACTCAGCAGCAACCGGAAAAACAGTGGAATATTACACAGCTGTGACAAAGAACCTCAGAGGGTTTGCTGCCAGGTGGCTGGGTCCTGGCAACACGTTCTTTCCTCTTTAAAAACTGAGTGCAGTGTGCCATGCTGCGTGTGCTGGAGATGGGTCAGTCGTGTCTGACTCTTTGCTACCCCATGGACCGTATCCCGCCACGCTCCCCTGTCCATGGGGATTCTCCAGGCAAGAATACTGGAGTGGGTTGCCATGCCCTCCTCCAGGGCTCTGAGTGGAGTATAGATCTTAACTTGCAGCTGGACAGATTTCATAGTAGAATCTTTAATCCCTGCCCCCACCCCAGCTTTATTGAGATATTACTCACAAGACTAATATATTTAAAGCCTATGACTGGACGATTTGATTCTAGTCGAATCTTCAGCTTGGAAGAAAAGCTGTCACCAATGTAGAAAGCATGTTAAAAAGCAGAGACATTACTTTGCCAACAAAGGTCCATCTACTTAGGGCTATGGTTTTTTTCCAGTGGTCATGTATGGATGTGAGAGTTGGACTATAAAGAAAGCTGAGTGCCGAAGAATTGATNTTGCAGCACACCAGGCCTCCCTATTCATTACCATCTCTCGGAGTTCACTCAGCCTCTCAGGGACCTGGGTGTTCATTCTCTGAGAACTGATATGAGATAAAAAGCCTCCCTTCCTCCCGACTTCCATTATTCCAGAAGAGCCTGTTAGAAGAAAACAAGACCAATCTTGATGCAAATTCAGAGGCCTTATCATTTCACACTGCTTCATGGGGTTGCAGAGTCAGACTTAGTGACTGAACAACAATAGGATAGAGAGGGAAGAGAGGAGAGATGAGGAGAGCAGACGGACTCTGCATCCATGAAGAACATGTAAGAGAAAACCTGAAGCCAGGAAGAGGGACCAACAAGAGGGAATTCAGAGTAAAGGTATCAGTGCACTTAGAACATAAGCTCTGAGGGGAAACAAGCCCAGGGAGATGAGCTGAAGGGACTTTCCTTCAGTGAAAACCAGGAAACGAGAAGCCAGCATGTCAGGTGTCAGTCAGCCGGCTGTGGGCAGGAACTGCTGGTCCAAGGCTGGGCTTCCTCCAGGCAGACGGCCCAGCACACAGATCACTGGTGTGTCAGTGGGGCTGTCCTCCGGGTTATTTTTTGACATGAATACCAATTTCACAACCCTCAAAGACTAAAGTAAATTGATGTAAGACATTAAGTTTTAAAATAAAATAAATTATATATATTAGGTAGGAAGGGGTGGGAAGTGAGAGGGAAGTTCAAGAGACAGGACATATGTATACCCATGGTTGATTCATGTCGATGTATGGTAGAAACCAATACAACAGTGTAAAGCAATTATCATTCAATTAAAAATAAATACAGAAAGAATTATATAAGTTAAAGCCTAATTTTGTAAATTATACTAAGTAAATATAAAATTCTAAAAAAATCTAAAAAATATGTAAAAAAAAAAAAGACATTAAGTTTTAGAGAAGTTTTCAGTCAGTTTTCAGGACCTTGGGTGGACCTTCAGTGGAAAGAGTGGGGGAAAAGTTCTTTTCTTGGTTGTTTTCCCTCACATTCTTCTTGGGCTGTTTTCTTTCTTTTTTATTAGTTTTGTTTGTGTGGTTTTCTAACGAAACAGTTCTGGGCCCACAGAACTAGGGGAAGTGAAGATGCTGCTGACTCATGCCAGGGGTGCAAGGCTTTAAATTCTTTTCTAGTGGTTGGTGTCAAGAAGCCTCTCTTTCTGCTCTGTACACTAGAGGTACAAAGGGTCATGAGCAAGGGGGCCCGCCAGTGTTGGGAGGAAAAGCCAGCCTCAGATGGTTCATTTTTGATAGAGGACTGAGCGCTCCAGACTTGATGGGATTCACAGATGACCCTCAGTGGGGGTCTCACTGCTGATTCCCATGTGAAAGATCATAAGCTGATTTCATGCTCAGTGTACTTGGGCTTGTCAGGCCAACAGTAGTACCTGGCACGGGCCTTTGTATAAGAGGCTTTTCCCTCTCTGGTACAAAGTGCAGAGACTGCTGTGCTCCATGTGGTTTGTATCACAAACAGGATCTCGGACCTGGTCACAGGTGAGCTGTCTTGGCAAACACTCATATTGGCTACATCCAAATTTATCAAATGTCGTCAGGCAGACTTGTGGTTTGGGTATGCATCTGAAAAACACAAATGCAGCACCATGAGTCAATGTTTTAAGAGACTATAGTGGGGCTGGTAGACAGTGGTGGGGCACGGGAGGCTGAAGAGAAAGAGAGCAATCAGAAACAGTCCCTGTGCCTGAGAGCTTATGGAGACTGGGGAGTCGAGCATGCATGTAAAGCAGGCCCTCAGATAGAAAACCACATGCCAAATGCTCATGAGAATGAGTCATTCTGAATGGGGAGCCTGGAGAAAGCTCCTGGAGGAGGTGGCGCCCCTAGGATGAAGGCCTGTCAGTCAGAGGGAGTAGCAGAGCAAGCGTGTAATGCCCCAGACCCTGTGGTGCTAGGGGAGAGGGCAGGGGGCCCTGAGGGCAGAAGCGAAGGGTGCTCGGGGTGGAAGGGGCATGATACAAGACCACCAGACAGGTCAGGGTCCAATGCTGGAGGCGTTCTTATCAATAATAAATGAAGCATTTTTCAGGGACTTAATCATCAGCTTGGCTAATATGAGTCTATCTTAAGAGAAAACTTCACAGCATATGCTGAAAATTTCAGGCTTCTGTGTTTATAAGGCTGAGGACCTGATGCTGGCTGGTTGTGAATCACTGAGAGAATGCCACCCCATGAAGCTGGGTTTTCCTAGTAATACCCGGACCTGGCTTTGTTCTCAATCTCTGAACTTCTTCAGAGGGGTTAGGGAGGATGGTTCTTTTCTTCTTTAGACTTTTTTGCCTCTCTCATTTCTATAAAGGGTATTTATAATTTTCTATAAGAAGACAGGACCTAAGAAAATGTTTAACTTTTACTGGGTATTTAAAATAATAGGATACACAAATATTCATCTATAACATAAAAAGAGAAGACTATATTAGCTAATATCATATAATTTCAAAGGAAATTACTTCTTTTTACACGAAATTACCACCACCACCATCACCACTACTACCTATGGCTACCTTTTCTGATGAGATTTAAAATTAGTATGTATGTAAAGACAAATTAAGAAAACAACCCAATTTATAAGCACAAATAACTAAGGAAAACTATAAGACACTGATAAAATAAACTGAAGACAAGACAAACAGGTGGAAGGATATATTATGCTCATGGATTAGAAGAACTATTGTTAAAAATGACAGTTACCTGAGGTCCAATGCACTCCCTATCAAATACAATAGCATTTTTCATAGAACTAGAACAAATAATTATAAAATTTGTATGGAAACACAAAGTTCCTGAATAGCCAAAACAATCTTGAGAAAGAAGAACAGAGCCCTCCCTGATTTCAAACTATACTACATAGCTATAGCCATCAAACCATATGGTACTAGCACAAAAACAGACACACAGATCAATGAACAAAACAGCGAGTCCAGAAATAAACCCACATTTATATGGGCAATTAATCTATGACAAAGGAGGCAAGAATATACAATGGGTAAGAGATAGTTGTTCAATAAATTGTGTTGGGAAAACTGGACAACTACATGTAAAAGAATCAAACTGGACCACTTTCTCACACCATACACAAATATACATTTAAAATGGATTGATGACTTAAATGTAAAACCTGAAACCATAACACTTCTAGAAGAAAACAGGCAGTATGCTCCCTGACATTAGTCTTAGTAATATTTTTTAGGTATGTCTCCTCAGGCAAGGGAAACAAGAGCAAATATAAACAAACATTGACTACATCAAACTAAAAAGCTTTTGCACAGCAGAGAAAACCATCAACAAAATGAAAAGGCTACCTACTGAATGGGAGAACATATTTGTAAAAGATACATGTGATAAGGGGTTAATATCCTAAATATCCAAAGAACTCAAAGAACTCAACATCAAAACAAACAAGCAAACAAACAAACAAACCCCTAACCCTAAACAACCCAATCAAACAATGGGCAGAGGATGTGAAGAGACATTTTCCCAAAGACATACAGATGGCTAAAAGGCACAGGAGAAGATGCTCAACATCCTTAGTAACCAGGGAAATGCAAATCAGAATCACAAGAGATATCACCCCATACCTGTCAGAATGACTATTATCCAAAAGACAACAAATAAGCCTTGATGACGATGTGGCGAAAAGGAAACACTTCTGTGTGCATGTGATGTATGCCACCCATGTGCACACACAGGATGGAATATTACTCAGTTATAGAAAAGAATGAAATCTTGTTACAACATGGATGGACCTAGAGAGTGCTATGCTAAAGTGAAATAAGACAGAAAGAGAAAGACAGATTGCAGTTATATGTGGACTATAAAAAATGAAAGGAACAAACATAGTAAAGAAATGTATCTATGTGTATCTGTATCTATGTGTAGATACGGAGAACAAACAGGTGATTGCCAGAGGGGAGGAGAGTGGGGAGAGGACAGAAATTGGTGTGGAAGACCAAGGCGTACAAAATTCCAGTTGCACAATAAATGAATCATAGGTATGAAATGTACAGTATGGAGAATAGAGTTGATAATTACGTAATATCCTTATATGGTCAAAGATAGTAACTAAACTTACTTCAAAATGTATAGAAATACTGAATCACTATGTTTATACCAGGAACTAACACAGAGTTGTAGGTCAATTATACTTTAAAACAGACAAACTCATAGGAAAAGATCAGATATGTGGTTGCCAGAGACAAAGGGTGAGGGGAGGGAGACTTAGATGAAGGTAGTCAGAACCAGACATGGAACAACAGACCGGCTCCAAATTAGGAAAGGGGTACGTTAAGGCTGTATATTGTCACCCTGTGTATTTAACTTAAATGCAGAGTACATCATGCGAAATGCCAGATTGTATGAACCACAAGCTGGAATCAAGACTGCGGGGAGAGATACCAATAACCTTGGATATACAGATGAAATGACCCTTAGGGAAGAAAGTAAAGAGAAACTGAAGAGCCTCTTGATGAAAGTGAAAGAGGAGTGGAAAAAGTTGGCTTAAAACTCAATATTCAGAAAACAAAGATCATAGCAACTGGTCCCATCACTTCATGGCAAATAGATGGGGAAACAATGGAAACAGTGAGAGACAACTCTTTTAGCTTTTGCTTGTCTATAAAATTATTTCTCTCTCTTTCAAATCAAATGATACCCTTGCTGGGTTTCTTAGTTGTAGGATTTTTCCTTTTATCACTTTAAATATATCATGCCACTCTATTCTGTCCTTCAGGGTTCTGATGAAAAGTGAGCTGGTAGTATCATAGGAGTGCCCTTGTGTGAAAGTAATTGCCTTTGCCTTGCTGCTTTTGATATTATCTCTGTCTCCCCCTTGCCCCCGCCCCATTTTTAAGTGTAATGTGTGGACTTTTTGGAGTTCATCTTTTTTGAAACTTTATATTCTTCCTGATCATAACAACTTGTGGGAATACCTAACCATTTTACCTGTCTCCTGTGAAACCTGTATGCTGGTCAAGAAGCAAAAGTTAGAATCCTGTGTGGAGAAACTAATTGATTCAGGATTGAGAAAGGAATACGACAGGGCTGTCTGTTGTCACCCTGCTTATTTAACCTATATGTTGAACACATCATGTGAAATGCCAGGCTGAATGAGTTACAAGCTGGAATCAAGATAGGCAGAAGAAAAATCAACAACCTGAGATATGTGGATGATACCACTCTAATGGCAAAAATGAAGAGGAACTAAAGAACCTCTTGATGAGGTTGAAGGTGGAGAGTGAAAAAGCCAGCTTAAAACTAAATATTAAAAAAAAAAAAAACCCACAAAACTAAGATCATGGCATCTGGCCCCATTACTTCCTAACAAATAGAAGGGAAAAAATTGGAAGTAGTGACAGATTTCCTCTTCTTGGGTTCTAAAATCACTGCAGATGGAGACTGTAGCCATAAAATCAGAAGACAATTCTTTCTTGGCAGGAAAGCAATGACAAACCTTGACTGTATTTTGAAAAGTAGAGATATCACCAGGTCCCTGAATTCAAGGCTGTGATCTTCCCAATGGTCACAAAAGATTGTGAGAGCTGGAACATAAGAGGGCAAAGCACCAAAGAATTGATACCTTTGAATTATGGTGCTGGAAAAGATTCCTNTAAAATCAGAAGACAATTCTTTCTTGGCAGGAAAGCAATGACAAACCTTGACTGTATTTTGAAAAGTAGAGATATCACCAGGTCCCTGAATTCAAGGCTGTGATCTTCCCAATGGTCACAAAAGATTGTGAGAGCTGGAACATAAGAGGGCAAAGCACCAAAGAATTGATACCTTTGAATTATGGTGCTGGAAAAGATTCCTGAGAGACACTTTAACAGCAAGGAGATCAAACCAGTCATTATTACAGGAAATAAGCCCTGAATAGTCATTGGAAGAACTGATGCTGAAGCTGAAGCTCCAGTATTTTGGCCACCTGATACAAATAGCTGACTCATTGCAAAAGTCCTGATGCTGGGAAAGATTGAAGGCAGAATGAGAAGAGGGCATCAGAGGATTAGATGGGCTTGATGGCATCACTGATGCAATAGACATGAACTTGGGCAAACTCCAGGAGACTGTGAGGGACAGGGAGGCATGGTGTGCTGCAGTCCATAAAAAGTTGGACATGACTGGGCAACTGAATGAACAAACATGCTTCCTGGACCTAAATGACTATTTCCTTTACCAGATTATGGAGGTTTTCAGTTATTATTCTTCAGATAATTTCTCTGCCTCTTTCTTTATCTTATAAACTTCTGGGACCTCTATATCATGAATCTTTGCAAGCCTGATTTTTTCCTAGTTATATCCTAAATTGTACTCATGTTAAAAAAAATTTTTTTTTCCTGTTGGGTGATTTTCACTACTCTGTCTTCCAGTTTGCTTATCCATTCCTCTGTGCCATCTCATCTACTTTTGATTTCTTCTACTGTGTATTTAATTTCAGTTATTATATTCTTGCAGCTTCCCTGGTGGTTCATATAGTAAAAAAATCTGCCTGCAATGCAAGAGACCTGGGTGTCTGTTGCTTTTATTTATATATTGTTACTCTTTATTACAATTCTGCATTTAGTCATTCTTCTCCCAACATTTTTGAGCAACTTTATGATCATGGGCTTCCCAGGGGGCACTGCTGGTAAAGAACCTGCCTGCCATTGCAGGAGATGTAAGAGATGCAGGTTCAATTCCTGGGTTGGGAAGACCCCTTGAAGGGAGGCATGGCAACCCACTCCAGTATTCTTGCCTGGAGAATTCCTCTGATATGGACAGAGGAACCTGGTAGAGCCATAGGGTCACAAAGAATCGGACATGACTGATGTGACTTAGCACCCATGATCATTACCTTAAACTCTTTATTAGATTGATTGATTTTCTACACTTTTAATTCTTCTTTTGGGGTTTTATCTTCTTTCATTGTTTGGAATACATATATATATGTATATGTATATATTTGTCTCTTCATTTTGCCTTATTCTCTGTGTTTATTTCTGTGTATTAAGTTATGTTTCCTGATCTTGGAGCAGTGGCTCTGTAGGACATGTCTGATGAAGCCCAGAAGAACACTTTCCTTTTGTCATCAGAGCTAAATGCTGCAGGGGTGCATCCTGTGAGGCTTGTATTGGCGCTTCTATTGTGGGATAGCCAGCTATTTAGATGTCCTTGTAGACAGGGCTAGTCCCTGGCTCCGTTGGCTGCCAGACTGACGATGAGTGGGCTTGGGTCCTGGGGTGACTGGCAATGGCTTGCAGTTGGTGCTTCCTCACTGGTGGGTGGGCTTTGGCTCTGAAATGATTGACTACTATGCCAGGGGGCCTGGAGTCTGGTGTCGGCCCCCTGGTGGGTGGGGCTGGATTCTAGGCAACTGGCAACAGGGCTGGTGAGAAGGCAATGCTGGTGCTGTCCCTCCAGTGAACAGAGCCAGATCCCTGCGTGGCAGACTTCATGACACTGGGCTGCCTGGACTTCTGATGGTCTGCTGGTAGGCAGGTGAGCCCCCGGTGCTGATAGGCTAGAGGAAGGACACCATAATATCACTTGACAGCTCAATGTCTTGACGGTAAAATGGGCTCCCAGAATGGCTGCTGTCAGCATTTGTGTCCCCTCAGTGAGTCCTAGTTGCTGCCTCTTGGGAGATTCTCTAAGATCAGCAAGCGGATCTGACCCAGGCTTCTTTCAAATTACCGACTCTGCAATGGGACTTGAAGTGGGTAACATTTGGCATTCATTCTTTAGAGTAGAGTCTGTTCTGTATAGCACTCTGACTCTCCATATGCAAGTTGCACTGTCTTTGAATCCAGACATTCTGGGAACTCATCTTCCAGGTTCAGGATTCCTGGGATGCAGAGTCCAGTGTGGGGCTTAGACCGCCTCTCTTTTAGAGGAGAGCCACTGCAATTGGAGTCTCTTCCTTTTTGAGCATATCCTACCAGACAGTGTGAGTCTTGTTTGTACCATGCCTCCGGCCATTCTACCCATCTCTTTGTGTTTCTTTTTCATATCTTCAGGTGTGAAAAATATATATATTTTTCTGGTCATCAGGCTAATCTCACATGTAGCTACGCTGCAAGTGGTTGTAATTTTGATGTGTCAGTGCTCAGGGTCTTCCTAGTCTACCATCTGGGCCATGCCTCCCAGGAACTGCCTTTTCTAAAGTAAAATTATACCTGCATTATTAAGTGAGCCTAGCTGTATGAGTATTACCTCTTCTAAGCAATTTTCCTAAGAAATTAAATTCATAAAAGAGATAATTAGATAACTGTGTTCTCTTGCATGAAATTGAGGCGTTCAATCTTTGAATTATTAGAAAAGACCTTTAAAAATGATTCTATACTTTGTTCTGGAGACTCATGATTCAATGGCATGAATTATAACTGTGCAATGTAAAATACGTGAACTGTGAACTTCCAGATGTTCAAGCTGGTTTTAGGAAAGGCAGAGGAACCAGAGATTGAATTGCCAACATCTGCTGGATCATGGAAAAAGCAAGAGAGTTCCAGGAAAACATCTACTTCTGCTTTGTTGACTACGCCAAAGCCTTTGACTGTGTGGATCACAATAAACTGTGGAAAATTCTGAAAGAGATGGGAATACCAGACTACCTGACCTGCCTCTTGAGAAACCTATATGCAGATCAGGAAGCAACAGTTAGAACTGGACATGGAATAACAGACTGGCTCCAAATAGGAAAAGGAGCACGTCGAGGCTGTATATTGTCACCCTGCTTA